>PVJH01005722.1:0-108855 GCA_004026705.1 Nesogale talazaci | reverse complement strand
CTCTGCCAGGCCCTCCCTGCCATCCAGCGTCATAGACTCATAGTGTGATCTGGGACAGGAGTTTGGAGAGGGCAAGAATGCTCCCAGGGATATGTCGATACCTGGGCTTTAGAGGAGTGACACAAGGGAGGATTGGGATTTTTTTAATTGATGTAATTTGGTGATAAAAATATCTCCTGGGTAGCTAAGCCACTTGAGCATGTAGATTGCCTCTCTGCTGGGAGGGGCCCATCAGGGGAGAAAAACTGCCCCACCCAAGGCATCAGAGAGGGGCATGTGCTGGTGGGCAACCTGTCCCCTCCACGGCGGGCTCCTTTCAGGGCCACTGCCTCTCTGCCATCAGTTGGGGATTCAGGAAGCTATGTTTTCCTTTATGGAAAAAAAGGGGGAGGAAAAAAATGGAGGACGGGCTTTTTGGAGTGAGGCGAGGGTGGAGTTTCATGGCTCATTGGCCTCTGAGACCTTCCCGGTTCTGAGACACGGAGGGCAGCGGGCACAGATGCCACTGTGTGCATATGTGGGAGCTGGTCCAGGAGTTGCCTTTGAACACCTCGGCATAGAGTCTGTTGTTCTGCAGGATAACCCTTTTCTGTTCCTCCTTTTTCTTTTTGACTTCTGGCAAGTTGTTGTAGGTTCTTTTGGATCACATGTACATTTGTTCCTCTTACGGAATGCACCGTTCTTTGGGTTTGAACATTGTCTCTGAGCGGGCAGAGCACAGTGAACAGCTTCTGTGGACCGCAGGCTCTGCTTGGGGTCCAGGGCCTTGCCATGCTGCACCTCCCTCGGCTGCACACGGAACTCCAGCCGCTTGATGACCTGTGGCCCTGTGACCAGGGCCTCCTGCAGGGCCAAACTGGTGGCGGGTGTCCCCTGAGGCACAGGGCAGTCCTCTGATGGGCCCTGAGGACCTGGCTCCCTAGGGGCAGTGGGCTCTGGGGGAAGGGTGGCCTCGGGGGTGCGGGGAGCTGGCGAAGCCTGGGGTGTGGTCCCATGCTCGCCCTCCTTGCAGTCCGTAATCTTGACCACCAGGTCACAGCACATAGCGGCTCCTGTGGGGTGCTCTCTCTGTATCTCTGGAAGTGCACACCTATCTTCTAAGGGGGGAGGGGTGGCGGCACAGGGGCCCTGGTTCCTGAGAAACTCTGGTGCTGCGTCTCTGGGTGCCTGGAGAGGGCTCTAGACTGGCAGGCACCTGTTGGAGGGTCATCCCATTGGGAAGGAATTCTTTAACAGGTTTCTGATCCACTGGGGAGTGGGGGGCGGGGGGGGCGGGTAGACAGGGTCATGCGTACTTCTCCTCATTGACTCTCACTGCTTCCAGAAAACACTTTTGTGCCTGCAGCCGCGTAGCTCCACCCAAGGATGTGGATAGCCAGTTGACTGGGTGGCTGTCAGCGCAGTAACAGGGTCCGAGCTGGTCTTTCCCATCTGTGTCCAAGTTGGGGCTCCTCCCCATGCCTGAGAGCCCTGGGATTCCAGAAGCGCATGAGCTGCCCCAAGGACATGTGCTGCCTGCCAGCTGAGCCCGGGTCTCCTCCACACAGCAGCTCTCCCCAAGCCCTGGGAGCCAGCTCTGTCCTTGCAGGGCAGATTGTCGGTGGTGCCCAGGGGCCGGAGGTCACTGCTCATTTCTCGCCCTTAGTCAGGCCGCTGACTCCCTTTAGCGCCGGCCTGTGGGAACTGCAGCTCAGGTGGAGGGACAGGAAGATCTGTGCACTTCGGAGCTGGAGGGGAATCCATGAAGATGGAGAGTGACTTGTCTAGGTAGTAGATGGAATTGAGACAGGTGGGGATTTGGAGGTGGACACAGGAGTTGAAGAGTAGTGGTCCCTTCCGGTGTGTGTGTGTGGGGGGGGGGACTGGACGCTGCCCGGAGAAAGGCTGCCCTCTCTGTCATCTGCACCATTCAGCAATCCTGACACCCCACACAGCCATGGCTGGGCTTCAGGGTCCCTCAGTTGCAACACAGAGCCATTTCTGGGGGACTATGTGTGCAAGGATGATGGGGAGGGCCCTGTTGGCAGGACCCCATGGACCAGCGTGGATTGGGGGTCCTCAAGTGCCATGTTGCTGGTCGGGCAATGGCTTCACAGGGCGCCCTGGAGGCCTCTGGGGGGTGGAGGTGCTATACGCCGCTGAGCTGAAACTGTGATGGAGGAGAAGCCTTTCCCAGGATGCCTGCAGAGGCCATCTTCAGGGGGCGGAGCTTTGCCCGAGTCCCCAAGCATCGGAAGATGACTGCATCCCCAACCTCCTGGGAAGCCAGGCCAGTGCCCTGCAGATGTCCCTGCCACTGTGTCCAGTCAATGACGGCTCTACAGAACACTGTTAAAAACTGTTTAGAGTGACCTCTAAAAATGGAAGACTATCCCAATTCATGTATTGGAAGACTCAATACAGTAAAAATGTAAGTTCTGCTCATGGCACTCTGGACAATCAATGTAAATCCCATATAATTACCCTCATCTTTCTTCAAAGAAAATGAAAAACTGATTAACAAAATCATAGAGAGAGGATGAAGCCCAGAATTTGCAGAGAACTCTTCAAGAAGGACAGAGTGGGCGAACTTGCTTTACTTGACTTTAGTACATATTAGACAACCACAGTGGTCAAAATCTCATGGTATATGACAGATACCTAGATCAGTAGAAAAGAACTGAAAACCCATAAATGAAATCATCAGCAAACAGACAACTGATCTTTGATAAGGGGCCCAAAAATATCAAGCGGGAAGCAGATGCTCTCTTCAACAAGTGGTGCTGGAAAAAATGGAGATCTACCTGTAGAAAAATGAAGCAAGACCCTTATCTCACCCCATGAACAAGAATAAACTCAAGGTGAATCATGGAACTCGAGGCAAAACACCAAACTATTAGGGCCATCAATGAAGGGGGAGAAAGAGAGAGGGGAGCACATCTTGACCCACCAAGCCTTGAGGTCAAGATCCCTGCTCAGAGCAACCAATGCACAGAGAGGACCACATGGCCTGCCCCACTAGGAGACAGGACATCCCTCACTCATCCATAGCCCTACCAGAAACAACACTGGAGACACAGTGTGGGAATTGCCCTGAATCTGACCCCATTACACTGAGGCAAAGTACAAAGGGCGTGCAACAGAACAGTAAAAGAATCAGAGCAAGGAAGTTCCCAGGGAATACCAAAGATTGACTTTGGAGCCAAGGCTCGGCACCCAATCAGACTTGACTGAAAAATATCCCCAAAGGTCAACAAACAAACCTTGGACTACTGATAAGCTTTTCTTATTTTTTTTCTTTTTGGTTATTGGTTTTTTGTTTTATTGCTTTCTTTTGCTCTAGCTTGTTTTTGTGTATACAATTATCTCTGCAGGTCTATCTAGATAAGACAGGTGGGGTAAACAATCTGGAGGAGAAAACAATAGGACCAATGGTTCTGAGGTGACATGGGAGAAGGTGAGAAATGGAAAAAGAAGTGAGTGTTTACAAACCCAGGAACAAGGGAACAATAATCGATCCCAAATCAGTGGTG
This sequence comes from Nesogale talazaci, assembly GCA_004026705.1. NCBI lineage: Eukaryota > Metazoa > Chordata > Mammalia > Afrosoricida > Tenrecidae > Nesogale > Nesogale talazaci. Next base: position 105,343 of record PVJH01005722.1, on the reverse strand, counting down.
AGTAAGGTGTAGGAGGCCTGGAAGGGCTTGATCAAGAGCAATGTAATGGAGAGGAATGACTGAAACCCAAATGAAGGCTGAGCATGGGAGTGGGACAAGAGGGAAGTAGAAGGAAATAGAGGAAGGAACTAGGAGGCAAAAGGCATTTATAGAGGTCTGAGGACAGGCATGTACATATGTAAATATATGACATAAGATGATGGGGAAATAGATCTATGTGCACATATTTATAGGGTTAGTATTAAGGCAGCAGAAGACACAGGGCCTCCAGTCAAGTACTTCTTCAATGCAAGAGCACTTTGTTTTATTATCACAGCACCCCACAAGGCTCACCTTCCCAAGATTATTTCTGAAGACAAAATGGGTGCAGAAGCAAAAGTGGTGAAGAAACATAACGTGCCCAGATATCAAAAGCTATAAATTCTGGGATCCTAAAGGCTTGAAGATAAACAAGCGCCCATCTATCACAGAAACAACAAAGCCCACATGGAAGAAGCACACCACCCTGTGTGATCATGATGTGTCCATGGGATCAGGAATCAAAGTACAAAAATCATATCACTGTGAATGAGGGGAATTGCAGTTTGGAGACCTAATGCCTATCTGTAGTCAACTAGGCAATCCCTTACAGAAGGGTCTTAGGGACACGAGGAGCCACTCAGTGAGCAGTGCAGCATGATGGGCCAGTCATTGAGCAATGTACCAACGATGACACAACTTTCCTCTCGTTCTTTAATGCTTCCTCTCCCCGACTATCATGATCCCAATTCTCCTTCACAAATCCAGCTAGACCAGAACATGTACACAGGTACAGATAAGAACTGGAAACACAGTGAATCCAGGACAGATGAAGCCCTCAGGGCTAGTAGTGAGAATGGCAATACTGGGAAGGTGAAGGGACGATGGTATAGAAAGGGGGGACTGATCACAATGATCTACATACATTGGGGAACAGACAACAGCAAGGTGGGCAAAGGGAGATGTCTTACACTGTCAGACATGACGAAATAATAAATTTATAAATCATAAAGGGTTTGTGAGGTTAAGGGGGAGGGGAGGGGGAGGGAAAATAAGGAGCTGATACCAAGGGCTCAAGTGGAATGAAATGTTTTGAGATGCTGACGGCAGCTAATGCACAAATGTGCTGACACAATGGACGTATTATGGATTGTGCTAAAGACTTGCATTAGCTCCCAAAAATGGCTTAAACAAACAAACACATATCAAAAGAAATGCTGTATAGGCAGATCTGCTGCATTAGACCTCCTTAGAATATTGGAGAGCAAGGATATTACTTTAAGGACAAAGGTACTTCAAATTACCTCATATATATGACAGTTTCACAGTGAATAAAGACCAAAGAAGAATTGAGGCATTTGAATGGTGGTGCTGGCAAAAGATACTGGAAGTACCCTGGCCTGCTGAAAGGACAAGGAAATCTGCCTGAGAAGAGCTTCATGGAGAGTGCTCCTGAGAGGCAAGGACGGTGAGACTTTGTCTTACATACTTTGCACCTGTTGTCAGGAGTGGCTAGTGCCTGGAGAATGAAGCCATGGCTGGTAAAGTAGGGAGCAGTGAAAAAGAGGACAGCCCTCCAGGAGATGGACTGACACAGAGGCTGCCACAATGGTCCCAGGCATGGGAACAATTGTGAAGGTGAAGCAGGACTGGATAGTGCTTCGTTCTGTGGTGCCCAAGGTCTCTGTGGGTCAAAACGGACCGGTTGGCACCAAACTACAACACAAACAACAAACCCTCCATAAGAGAGTTGAATGTGCAGCCACACTGGCCAATTCCAACATGCAGGCAGGACTCCAAACCACTCTCCTTTTGTAAGACACTTGCTTCCAAGCAAATTTCTCTTAAGTGAATATTTGTTTGCCCAAAACTGTACAGGTAGAGTCTGTGAACATAATAAACTTACTACTGCAAAATGCAGCAAACTGGGGGGGTGGCGAATAAAATAGACGACTGTGTAAATTATAAAACCTATTTCAGCATGGTCAAATATATGAACAACAATAAAAGCCTCAGTTAAATGATAAAATAGAAGGTTCATTATAGCTAAATATAGAATTGTTGAAATATTCATAATAAATAATAGAGGGAAAATATATTAAAAAGGAAGAAAATTATGAACCAACAGTGAGGATTTCAAATACACATGCATTTTGGTCCCTATGAGAAGGAAGGAGAGGTATTCAGTCAGAAGCATATCTTGATGTGGTAAAAATTTAAATATAACAAAACAATTAATACTAAGGAATATTATTAAGATGTCTGACAGTCTACATTTCCAAATCCCAAAACCAAACTTACTTCTTTCCAGTACATTACAATTTCTACCTACTCTATAGGAGTTGAACTTCTCCCTAGGGTTTCTGCTGTTATATATCTTTAGAGAGCTGAATAGAAAATGTCAAAGGGCAGCTTGAGAAGATATAGCCAAATATAATGCAATGTGCAAAGACATAAAGTTAGTAATACCAAAATTAAGAACAAACATATCAGATCTTAAACTAAAAAAACCCAAGAAATAATTCTAGCCTTGGCTTGAAATCTTAAAATATTCAATGAGCAAATTATCAAATGACGCAGAAAGCATCAAAGGGAAGATGGACTGGAACACAGAGTCATTTTACCAGTAAAAACTAAACCACAGGCCATAATTTCAGGAGGTAGCATATTGGTGAGACTAAGGGGAATGAAGGAAGAAATTCAAGATATACTGAAAGAATTATCTAAAAACAAAACTCCAGGAGTTGATAGAATACAAATTGAAAGGTTTCAGCAAGCTGATAAATCACTGAAAAATTCATTCTTCTAAGCCAAGAAATTTAGAACATAGCTACTTGGGCAAGAATTGCTAACTGGAAGAGACTCATTTTATACCCAACAGAACAGTGACCCACAGGATGCACAAATTATAGAACAATATCATTAAAATCACATGCAAGTGGACTCTTGTTGCAGAGTATTATACATTGGTTCTATCAGGATTATGACAAGGAGCTTCCAGATATTCAGTTTTCATTTAGAAGAGGAAGTGGAACAAAGACTATCATTGCCAATATCAGATGAATCAAAGCTGAAAATGGAGAGAATACCAGAAATATGCTTCCTTGCCTGTGTTTTATTGACTGTGCTAAGAAATTTGACTGTGCAAAGACATACCATAAGAATCTCTGGGTAGGTCTGTAGGCCTGAGAAGAATGAGGATCCCAGAACACTACAGGGTGCATATGATATCCCTGTACATGGCTCAAGAGGCAGTTATGCAACTAGAATCAAGGTATGTTGCAAGGTTTACAATAATAGTGTGTGTAAGGATTTCATCATCTCGTCATAATTATTGATCTGTATACTGTATACAGAGAAAATGGTTTATACAAAGAAGAATGTGGTATGAAGGTTAAAGGAAATCTTATTAACAAGTTGTGATATGCAAATCACACAACTTTGTGTGTTGAAAGTGAAAACTTAAATCAATTGATGAAGGTCAAGGATTGCAGCCTGCAGTATGAATTATAACTCAGCACAAAGAAAACCAATGTCCTAGCAACTGGGCCAGTAAGTAACATCGTGGTAGATGGAAAGAAGATTGAAGTTGTTATCTTGCTTAGATACACAATCAGTGTTCATAGAAGCAGGAGTCAAGAGACTGAAAGACACATTGCACAGGGTAAATCTGTTGCAGAAGGCCTGTATAAAATATTGAAAAGAAGAGATGCTATTTAGAGGACTAACGTGCACCTACCCAACTCACAGGATTTTCAACTGCCTAATATCCATGTAAAAGTTTAACATTGAATAAGAAAGACTGCAAAAGAATCGATGTGTTTAATTATGGTGATGGAAACTGTTTCTGAGTGTCATGGACTGTCAGAAGAACCTATGACTCCATACAATGAACCTGTCTTGGGAGAAGGATGGCCAGAATGCTCCTTAGTGTATAGGTTGGATACATTTTATCTCAAATGCTTTGTGGACACGTCATCAGCAGATACTACCCTCTGGAGAACGACACTGTGCTTGGTAACGTAGTGGGACTGCCAAAAAAAAAAAAAAAAGGAAGACTTGACAAGAATGATTGTGACTCCATCAAGGAGCTGAAATGTATGAACAATTGTGAGGCTAACACAGACATGGAAATTGTTTTGTTCTGTTGTGTATAGTTGGAACCAACTCACAACACCTAACAACAACTCATCTCATCAAATCAAATCGATTATGCTAGTCCATTAACCACCCCCATTCCCCGCACCCCCCACCTAATCTCCCTCTCACATCTCCCTCTGCCAGCCTCACCCAGGCCCAGACCTAGTCTCCCCACAGACTGATACAGAAAATCTGAAAATGATTACAACACAAGAAAAAGAGATAGGATCAAAGAGCATCAAAAAGTCTTCGAGTAGATGGCTTACCAAGGAATTCTGGGAATTCTACCAAGCAGTTAGAGGAGAATTAGCAACAACCATATATAAAGTATTTCACAATATACAAATGGACAATGTATAAACTCACTTTATGAATCACATATAACCTTGATGCCTAAGCCAGTCAAAAGCGTCACCAGATCTAAAAATTATAGACCAAATATCTCTGATGAACACAGACACCAAAATTTTCAACAAAATTTTAGCTAACAGAATTCTAAAAAGCATAAAGCACAATTCATCCCAAGTATGATTTTTGTGTTATAATGGTTTAATATTAAAAAATAATCAGGGGCTGAGAAAAAAGTAATCATTAAAATCCAGCAAATAAATAAAGGATAAGAGCATATAATTATAACAATTGATACAGAGAAGGCATTTTATACTATTCAATCAGATCTTGATGTTTTTGAAAAAACTCAAAGTCTAGAAGGGAAATTCCTCAACATAATAAAGGCCCTCCTCTACATGAAACCAATAGCTAGCATCACACTAGTGAAGAGAAATTGAACTTCTCCACCCTCCAGTTCAAACAGGAATTAGCACCATTTTTTTCTTTGTAGTCTGAAATCTTAGCCAGAGCTATAGAACATCAAAAAATTAATTAAAAACATCCACATTAGCACAGAAGAAATAAAACTGTATTTGCAGATGATATAAACTTATGCATAGAAAGACCCCAAAGATTATATATTTAAAATGCTGGAATTAATTACAAAATTTGGCAATGTACCAGGCTATCAGATCAATATACAGAAATCAGTTGGATTCCTGCATATTAAAGATGATGACACTGAAAATGAATTTAAAAGAACATTATAATTTTCAAAAATTACCCAAAAGATAAAATGGCTGGGAATAAATCTTATCTGAGAAACAAAAAAGACTTATAGTAAGAAAAATAAAAAAACACTTCTACCAGAAATCAAAAAAGTCTTACACAAATGGAAGGAAACACAATGCATGCCCCTGGATGCCAAAACCAAGCTCTCCGCCATGGAGTGAATTTTGACTCACTGCAATCTGACACAGCAGTTCAGAACAGTCCCAGTGTCTCTGAGACGGCAGCACTGTAAGGGATAGAGAGCCTCTCTTTCTTCCTCTCTCTCTGGCTTCTGAGTACGAAGACTCCATAGCATGGAAAGTTCACTATCACAAAAACACTTCCTAATTATGAAGCAAATCTTAATTTCAGTACAAGTCTTTAAACAAACACAAAACCTAAATACCCACTTTATAAGGAGAGGGAAGAAATCTAAGATCAACAAAACACTATTAAAACCAAAAACAAAGCAGGAGACCTTTTTCTGCCAGGTTTTAAATCCTGTTATATAGTCACAAAAGACAAAACAGCTTACTATTGGTTCAACCACAGACATCCTGAAATGTGACAATGGGATTGCATTTCTTTTTAACATTCTTTTTTTTTTTTTTTTTTTTTGCTTAAGGTAACTATATTCAGAGTTCAAATATACCCAAACAATATGTTGAAACCAGGGACACATGGAAATAGTCCAATGAACTAATGCCAACTGCAGTCTCCACAATTCTGAGACAGGCACAACCTGATGGCAGCAGTGTGGCTACGATGACACACTGCTTTGCAAAGAATGGCATGACATTAATGGTCCCAGGTAGATTGGGAGAAAAGTGTGGAGCAGAAATCAAAATCATAAAGGACCAGGCTTAGTAAGTGAGTAGAGACTGGTGGGACTCACAAGACTATGACCCTTGGTCACCTTTCAGAGATGGAATTGTCATGCTCACTCACATTTTAAAATAATCAACCATTTAAGAAAAATAAAAAGTAAACATTTACTTAAGGACAAAGTTCAAGGGCTGGGCTAGTAGGAGAAACGGATACCTTCACCCAATTAACTATATGTGTGTACATACATGTATAGATACATATATGTGTGTTCATAGACATATATTGCTATATAGCAATGAAATCAAATAAAAAGAGAAGTGAAATTAAAAATTAATAGGAAAATTACAAAGGACAAAAAATGTTTTCCACTCTAAAATGCTGTCGATTAGACAAATAAGGAAACAAATCAAGTAATGATTAAATCTTGTAGGATTTTCTTTATTCTCCATAATAATTCAAATTTAAATTTTATTTTTAGTACAGGAAAGAGAGTTGGTAAAAATGAGTGCAGTTTAATTCCAGGCACAATTCTAGAGCACTAGTGTTTCATAGACTAATTTTATGTCACTGGTTGTATTGTGCTGAACATCCTGCTCCTTTCCTCTTGGAGATATGTCAAGATTAGAAACCCAATGACTCCCAGAGGCAGAGCCCTGTGGATCAAGACTTAGGCAAGGCAAGCCTCCCACCCCCATTTATGAAAGAATCATTGATGATAGACCATTCAGGTTTACATGATCGACAGAGTGTTTTCTGAGTTTAAGGATCGTTAACCATCAATAATTCTCAATATTGTATGGTTGGTTGATTTTCTTTTTAATCTCAGCACATAACAAGTATTCAATAAATATTCCATGGATTAGGCATTCAAAAAAGAAAAGATCTGATGGTGTATTACAGACTCCTTCATAGTCTTAAGTGATTTATTATTTACATGTAGCTTAGATGATACATTAGTAATATGCAGGACCCATTTTTGAATGCATAAGATGGAATTCACTGTGAATGAATGTGCTCAATAATATAATAAAGATCTGCCTTTCAAAGATCAACTTATCAGATATAATGTTCCCTCTTGCACAAAATCATAATAATTTATAAATCATCAAGGGTTTGTGAAGGGGGTGTGAAGAGGGAGGGGGGAAATGAGGAACTGGTACCAAGGGCTCAAGTGGAAGGAGAGAGTTTTGAGAATGATGATGGCAACAAATAAATGTACAAATGTGCCTGATACAATAGATGGATGGATTGTGATGAGTTGTACGAGCCCCCAACAAAATCATTTTTAAAGTATAAATGCATATTCACTCTCAGTTATCCATTTACAAGGCACTGACCTTTTCTTACTGTTATCTTTTATTCTTCTGAACCCAGCAGTAATTAATGGGAAACACCTTGGCATCAGAGTCAAATGTTACAGATACTATTGAGTGATTCAGTAAAACATTCTCATCTTGTAAACATTTTCCTGATGGTCTGTGCAAACAGCACTCTGGCTTTAAAATTGTTTCTGGGATTTATGTCATTGCATGCCTTTTCTTTTATTAAATTGGCTTACTTTATCTGCACAGTTCTGACTGTTTTTGTACTTTAAACTGCATGCACTCTTGCTTGATATATTATTGTTACTGGCATTCTTGTAATTTTCTGATTTCCCAGCTGAAAACAAAGGTGACCTATTTGTAGAGGTTCGGTGTTATAGCTGACACCCTGATGTGCAGTGCAAATCTAGATTTAAGCATTTGAAATTCTTTGAAATCAAATAAAACCAAGGTAGAATGCTTTCTTTCACTGAATAAAACAGGAGAATTCATTTTCTTGAAAGGAGTAAACATGTTAATATTGGGATAACTTTGAAACATCATTAATGCACACATATAAGCATTACACATTTCAGAATGATTTTTATCAAAACTATATAAAAAGTAATGTGAAATATTTGGTGTTCTCATAGGTTGGAGTTAAATTATTAGTATAATTTTAACTGGTTCATCCATATGTGTCCTCTGGATTTGTCTGTTCAAAACCCATAGAAAGGAAGTAAACATAGGGCAATATATATTTCAAAACAAATTTTATGCAGCAAAAATTTATAATTAGTTTTGAATTATTAGAACATACATAACACATAAAGTACTTAAGATGAATCCTGGAAATTTGGTGATCTGAAGTCAAACTAAGAGAAGGAATTGAGAAAGGAAAAGGCCAATGTGAGTCCATCAAAGAGAATCATAAATGAAGACACCTGGCAGAGATGTGTCCTTTGGCCCCCCCAAAATTTTATTTTGAATGACTATCTTTTCCACTAACCAACAGCAAAGGGCAATATGAGAATGCAAATAATATTTATTTGTTAAGTTATTATGTAGAAATTATTTTTAAGAAGAAAAGATAATATTAAAGAACTATTGACACAAAGAGACACATACACTACTGATATGTGAGGGAATTTCAAAAATATGTGGAAAAATGTAATGAACCAGCAAAGAAACTTTTCCACAATTTTTGAAGGCTTTTTTATTTCTACTGGTTTAAAGTTTTATCAGTAACCTAGTTTATTCTGATTTACTGGTTTAAAGTTTTATCAGTAACCTAGTTTATTCTGAAAATCATATTGGAAAAGTTGGTAAAAGTAATTGTACACTAACATCATTCCAAAGTTGCGTCTGAAGGTACATTGCAACACAGGAATGAAAGACTAGATTACTATTGGTTGATTCTGTTGCTACTTTTCATAAATTGTCTGTTATCTTACAAATTAAGAACCTTTACTCCTTTGCATGGCCACAGTAAAAACATCTCCTTAAATTATAATGAAGGGTTTTTGTTTTTACAAAGAACACTGTAATAACCACTAACTATCAGAACAAGCAGTGCCAGGCATTTAAGAAGGGATAGGTGTGGAGAATTCTGTTACCTTCCCATTTCATTTTTTCCTTGAACTTCCTGTAGCTCTCACATTTGAATTGTTCTATTGAAATATGTTAAAATCAAATACCTGTATTAAAATATTTAAGGATTCATTTAACACAATTATCTTTTGATGAATGCAAATGTCTAATCAAATTAAAACTTTTAAAATAAATTTTAGGAAAGGATTTTATTTCCATATAGATTCAGAGAAAGTTGTTCATAGAGAATAAGAGGATACTGCATAGTTTTGATGGAAAGAAGTGTGTCGTAGACATGTGAGAGTAGTATCCTTTTCCTTGACTTATGCAGTGTTCTCTTGGTATGAATAAACTATGAAGCTTGATTCAGTGAAGAAGATATCACATCAGAAGAAAACTTGTTAACAACCTGTGGATATGTAAATGCCATGCTTAACAAAATGGAGGTTTTTGAAGTATTAACTGATGAAAGCAAAAGATTACAACACTCATCATGAATAGTACAAAACTCTTCATAAATGAGCCAATAGCATTATTGACATGCTGGGTTGAACGAACAAACTGCAAAGGACATCTTTAAAAGTTAAAACTGCACATGAAAGAAGCACAGCAGCTTATGGGACCAAGAAATGCCAAATGAATCAATTATCAGGTTTCAAGAACTAATAACTATAACATTATATGCTCACTTTCCTGCTATGACTACTGATGACAAATATGTACGTAAGCAAATGTGATAAAGAAAGCTGATGATATCTTGCTATCAAAAGATGTATGTCTGGGGTCTTAAAGACTTGAAGGTAAAGAAGTGGCCATCTAGCTACAAAGTAAACCCACCTGGAAGAAGCACAACAGCGTGCATGACCACAAGGAGTGTGGTGGTTTTGTGCTTATGATAATTTCATGATTGAGATGTAGGGGTGGAGTCTAGCCTGTCGATCTGGAGATAGCCATTGAGTAGCCAATGAGGCCTCTCTGTGTGTATGGCTTTCTCCTGATACGTCTGGGAAATCCCGCGATATTTTCCTCGTAAAGATGAGAAGCTATTTTCCAGGTTGTTGGGATTTAGTTTCAGAGATGATCAATCACGGACAAGACAAGATGGCAGCGTCTGAGGAGCAGGAGAAGCCACACGGCTTTCCCCTAATGGAGCCAGACCTCTGAAGCTGGAGAGGCCACGTGGAGACCCCTGTCATCAATGAGTTGCTTCTACCACTACTAGATAATGTTGATGAACCCTGAGCTCTAGAAGCGAGGAACCATGGGGAGACCCCTGCCAGCACCGAGATTCTGCACCCACTGACCTGTGACTTCATTAGTCAGAAGGAGACATTATAGACTGGCATATGGGCTAAAATCAGACTTATGATTTTGAACTGGACTGGGTTGGGATGCTTTCTCAGTGTTCCATTCCTTTTGTATGTAAACCCTTTCCTTATATCCATATGCATGTCTATGAAATTTTTTTCCTCTAGTCTGCCTGGACTAACACAAGGTGTCAAAGGGATCTGGTATCAAGCATCAAAGACCTAAAAATTATATCATTATAAATGAGGGGGAGTTCAGATTGGGGACCCAAAGACTATCAATAAGTGAAGCAATATCCTCTTACAGAGGGGTTCTAGCAAGGAGATGAGCCAGTCTAGGTACAGTGTAGCAGCAATGAAATATTCTCAAATGCCTCCTCCCACCGACTATCATTATCCCAATTCTGCCAGACAAATTTGGCTAGACCAGGGGATGTACATTAGAGTTGAGAATGTGGGAACTTAGGATAGATAATCCCTTGAGACTAATGAGGAGTGGTGACACTGGGAGGGTGGAGGGATGGTGGAGCAGAAATTTCTAGGATCTACATGTGTCCTCCTCTTTGGGGTGCGGACAACAGGGCGTGGTGAGTGAAGTGACACATTGGACAGTATAAGATATGAAGAGGTAATAACAATTTGTAAAATGTTGGAAGTTCATGGGGGAGGAGAAGGGGGAAGGGGAAATATGGGGAGTAGGAATTAAAAAAATAAAGAACTAGAGGAAAGAATGGAAGAGGAGCTTATGCTGGAGGGGTTCAAGTAGAAGTGTAGATGAATGTGGCAACATATACAAATGTGTTTGATACGAACGACGTATTGAATGTTGTAAAGCCCCCAATAAAATCTATATTCTAAAAAAATGTTAAAAATGAAAGATGCCAATTTGAAGATTAAGGTGTTTTGAGGCATGTTATTTTTAATCAGCTGAAAAAAAAAACAAGACAACTGGAAATCTATGCTTTATAATTGTGGTGTCAGCAAAGAATATTGACTACACCATGGATTACCAAGAGAACAAACATCTAAGTCTTGGAAAGAGTACTGTGAGAATGTTCCTTAGAAAAGAGTATGGTAAGATGTGTCTTATACACTTTGAATATGTCTACAAGTGAGATAAATCACTGGACAAGAATATCATGCTGCATATATAAAATGTCAGTCAGAAGAAATGGATTAACATAGTGGCTGCAAAAATGGACTCAAAGATACTAATAATGGTGAGAGAGGGGGAAATGCTTCACTGTGTTACACACAAGGACACTATGAATTGGGGCTGACTTAATGACCACTAACAACAATAACCACATATACATGCTATGTTATGAAGAAAGAAAACATAAAACATGGCAGAAAAATCATCAGGCACTGAAAGATTGTGAACCATCTGATTTGAAATCAAAAGGAGGGTGAGTATCAGAAACTGAAGTCCAAGTATCTGGTTTGCAGAAGGCTATGGATGATAATGGGAGCCCAAGGCTTCTTGGGAGAATTATATAGCAAAGAAGCTTCCAGTGATCTCCCTCTATTCATGTTTTAAGGACAGGAGAAAAGTGGCTGCTAAATGGAGTCCGTTGGAGTGTTGGGTACAGAGGCCAAAGGCATAAGCCTGACATGAACAGTTGAAACTTGCATTTTATGTATTTTTGGTAGTATTGTGTTGTTTGGTTTTGAATGTACATACTTCAGAAGTGTTATGTCTTTGAGGGGTTACTTTCTTGAAGTTGCGATGTATGTTTTTCTAGTTTTTTTGCAGTTGCCCTACCCCCTGACTTCCCATATGTTTTAAAGGTAGTGTTGACCACCGGGTCACATGTAAGTGTGATTTTGAAGGATTGTCGTACTGGCAGATAATAGTCTTCATACTTTTTGACTCAGTCTGTTATCTCATTAAAAGGTAACCTCATGGGACTTTCACTACGGCAGTTTGGGTTCATATTTTTAAGAGCAACACAGGGCAGTAGTCTCAGGAAGTCCTCTAGTTTCCATTGGTTTATGTCTGATTTTTTTTAATGAAACTAAGATCTACTTCATCTTTTTCTTGTACTCAATCAATAATGTCCTCATTGTTGCCTTGTTCAGAACCATTAATAGTGCCATGGTAAAGGAAGCTCTTTTAGAGATACCATATTTGTTGACCATAGATGCACTTCCCCCCCAAAGAAAAGTGTGTGTGTGGAGGGGGGTGGTGGGGAGGAGAATGAGGGTGCATCTCATGGACCAAAAGTGTGCTACCCCAGAACATTTGTTTATGGTACCATGCATCCACTTACTGTCCATTGCTGTTTGCATGTTGTTGTCTGCTTTGTGTTTGGGGATACTCCTGCCACCTGAAGTCTCAATGTCAGTCAGGTCACGTGATCGGCACAGCACACACCTCCCCTCATTATTAATGAAAGTGATGATAGTTCTTAACACCACTGTTGAGTTTATGCTTTTAGTTACTGTATTTTGCTTCATTTTAATAAATATTTCAGTATGCTGGTACTATTTGTTTTAGGATATTTTTTGTTTTCCTGCTCTAAAATCTGGATGTGTCCTAGTGTCAGGTGGATCTCATGATCAGAGAAATATTGTAGTTCATAAATACCGTCCTCCAGAATAGTTTCTTCTCTAAGTCTTCAGTTTCCTTCTTTATCTGCTTTACAGGAGTGAAAATAAAAAGTTATGTATCTTAGGTGACTATTCACAAGCTTTTATGACCCCAGAAATTCTTCATTGGGGTAGTATATAGAACATAAACTTTATGAACTATTATGCCAATTGACCACGTTTTTCCATAAGACTGTTTCTAACAATTGAAAATCAGAGCATCAATCCTGTAAGATCTTATCATATAAGAAATATGCATAACTACTCTTGCATGTAACATACAATACACATACACATGCACATATACTTCCATATATAAAAATATGTATCTATCCATACAAATACACCTACAAGTATTCTATTGTATTCTGAACAATTGGCTGTGTCCATTTAACATCCTTATTTCTCAATGATCAACGAAATTCAATGCCTTGACTTATATTATTGGAGAGTAATATTAAATAGACCAAGGACTGTCAGAAGAAAGAACAAGTCTATCTTAGAAGTACAATCAGAATGCTCATTATAAGAGGATGAAAACTTCTTCTCATGGACTTTGACTATAACCTGAGGAGGGACTGTCTGGGAGAAGGACATCATGCTTAGCAAAGTAGGGGACTAGGAAAAAGGGGGAGTCTCAATGAGATTGATTGACTCAACAACTCTAGCACCGCTCTCAAAGAGAGCAAAAATGGTGCAAATGGTCGAGGGCAGGAGAGTAGTGTTCTGTTCTGTTCTACGTATTGTTGCCATGAGGCAGAACCAACCTGACAGCATCTAAAACCAAAATCACAATATGAATCCTTTTTTTCCCCTTTGAGGGTGTTCTCCTTTTCAGTCGACCCTCTATCATGCAATTTTTTTCAGAGGCTGGATCTTCCTTCCTTCCTTTCTTCCTTCCTTTCTGAGGCTGGATCTTTCTGATGATATATTAAAAGTACTTGAGACGAAGTTTCTTTATCCTTACTTCAAGAAAAAAAACTGGCTACACATCTTCAATAAATATTTATTCCTCCTTTTGTTCTGGTAGTTCAGGATATAAACAATGCTATTCTCCAACACCAGAATCAGAAGGCATCAATTTTTTTCTTCTTTATTAATTGCCCAGGTGATTGAAAATATCATATCTTGAGTCAGGCACTTTAGTCATTGCCATTTTATACTTTGGTGTCACATTTACCATATACAATTCATCATTTTGCTTATTCTGTGGGTGTTAATTGTGAATGAGAGCAAAATGAAGTTCTGAAAATTGTCACCACTCATTGCTCCATTAATGGTGATTTTTATTTTCTATATGCTGAGGTATATACCATACTGAAGGCTATAATTTTTTACCTTCAAATCCTCTTTACTCTATAACTATTTATCAAAAAGTTATTCATAATAAATTGTTAGTATAGCAAAGTGCTATCATCTGATCACTGGCTTCATTTCTAGGGCCATAATTTCCAATTTATAATCCTTCGTTGTTTCCAACATTTGTATTCCAATTACTAGTAATTATCAACACATCTTGATAGCTTGTTTGATGAACTTCATACTGCAGAAGAATTTGGTTAAAGTCATCAAAGCCCTCATCTGTGTCACTTATGGCTTTTCTGTTTGGTGCAAAATTTTAAATAATAGTTGTATTAACCAGTTTTCCTTGTATGAATGAGATACATTTTATCATTCACGGCATTGTACTTCAGTATAGATCTTGAAATATACTCTTAAAGGATAAATTGGACAATATTCCAACTCAATTTTTCATAGTTGGCGTAGTAGATTATATGACTATAAGATTAAAATTAGCCAGTAAGAGTCTATTTCAGCTCATACATGTCTAGAATATAAAATTTTAGGTGTTTTACTTCATTTTTTAGTGACTGTTAATTTTCCTAGATTCATACTTTGTGTATTCTACATTCTGAGGACTAATAGTTGTTTGAGTTGGTTTTCTTATTGGGAGTTGTACCACATCACCACATGACAGTCTTTGGAACTTTGTTCCATCCACATCACCAAGGATGAATACCTCTTGAGATGGCAGACCTTTTATGGTCATATTTTGTAATGTGTCAGAAAGTGTTCCACGGCTCCTCTGCAGGTCAGTGCTTTCTTTCTTTTTTGCCTCAGAAGTAGACCATCAGGTTCTGTCTTTGACAACAAAAAATTATAATCATTCATGTAGAACATGTGAAATTGACAAACTTTAAAACTTTTCTTGTCTATATCTCTCACCTTAAGGATGAAGAAACTAAGAAAATATAATTACCAAGGAAACTGTGAGGAGTGACACTGAACTTTAGAAAAACAAAATTTGAAGAGTCAAAAAAAAAACCAAAGGTCATCATTTATGTTCACCAGTAGATATGTTCTTAGGCTTAATTGATCTCTACTAATGTGAAGCTGGACTGAAACAATAACCCTTACTTTAAATGTTAGTCATACAATATAATTGGTAATTGTTTGGAGCTGATTCTGACTCCTGGTTAACCCATGAGTGTCAGAATATAACCATGCTCTTAGGATTTGATGTGGTTGATAGATCACCAACTTCTCTGTCCCACCCCCATTGATGAAACTGGTAGGAATGGAAACTTCACTACCTTCTCTGAGTAGCTGAGCGCATTGATTCTTTGCAACACTCAGAGACTCCAAACACAGCTTAATTGGTGTGAAACTTTCTTTCACAAGACTGACACACCCCACACTGCTTTTAATAACCATTAATAGCTACAGTAAAATAGAATATTGTATTGTAATTCTAGTATAACTAATTCTTATTAAGTAAGCTACTCTGGGTGAAACCCTTATTAATTCATGAGAACAACACAATAAGAGAAAAAATTTAAATTTAAATTGTATTCAATGCAATAGCTTTATATATTTCTGTCCTTTCATTTTGTTGTAACATTTTGCCTCAGAGGAAACATTTCAGTTGCCAAACAGTCAAGGGGATGCTTCCTCATCGTGACAGTTCTGTGAGTGCGCAGTCATGGTCCATGCCTGCTCACTTCTGCATGACACTGCCCACATTTCATTGTGCATAGCAGGTATTTGAGAAATGATTGTTGACTTTGTAATCAATTTCTAAAGCTTGGCATACAATTAGAGAGAAATCATATGTTTAAAATCTGTTAAATAAAACAACATCAGGGGGCGAAGAAAAAAAACAAGCAGAAACACTCAGCACAATAAAGTCAATCTCAAGTCATGGAAACATGTATGCTGAGTTCCATGGGATTTCCTTAACTTTAAGCAGACTTACGAAGACTGTAAGCAGATTGGCCAAAACTTTCCTCCATTGCGCCAAGAGGTGGGTGTAAATTGCCACCATTTCAGTTAGCGAACAAAAGAAAACCACATATGTCCTAGACCAAACCTCAATCATACATCTCAGTGGGAACAGAAGGGAATCCCATCTTACCTGTGTATGCTTTGTCATGTCATTATTGAAGGCCTATTATGTGTCAAGCACTGTATGAATTCTTTAAATATATTGCCAGTCCTAAGAGAAGTAATCACTTTGAGAATAGGTGCATGTCTGATGCAAGTCATGATATTTTTGATTGTCTCATATGAATACAAAAGGTGGACAATGAATAAAAAAGACCAGAGAAAAATAATATGTGAACTATTGCATTGATGAAGGAAATATACAGTACCATGGAGAGTAATATCTGTCTTGGAAGAACTACAATCATAACGCTCCTTAGAAGAGAGGATAGAAAGCTTTTGTCTCATATGCTTTGGACAGGAGGGACCTGTCCGTGGAAAAGGGCAGCATGTTTGGCAAAATAGAGGGTCAGAGAAAAAGAAACCTATCCTCAATATAATTAACTGACATAGTGGTTGCAAAAATGTACTAGGAAAACTTTGCTTTATTACACAAAGTGTAGTTAGGCATCAAAACTGGCTCAAAGGCACCTGACAAAAAAATTCACATAAAAACATACTAATTTCAATAATGAGAAATGATTAGCTGTAATAAAAGAGTACTTTATGAGAAAGCAGTTAGAAAGTGAGAATTTATGAACTAAAGTAAATTATCCGGAAATAGTAGGGTTAAATTCCAAATTAATATTTTAGATATAAAAGCAAAATACTCCTGTAGTTTAGTTAATATTTACTTAATTTTGCTAATATTCTGTTAATAAAATTTTAGCTAACATTTACTTTAAAATACTGTGCAATGTTTTTAAACCAAATAATTTCTTGGAATTTACCTTGTAGCCTTGGTAGTATAACAATGCTGTGACTGAAACCGGAGTGGGTGAGCAGTTCCTACCACGAAACAACCAACCATGAAGACAATGTGGACGCACGGAAGGATGCGAGAAAAGAGAGCTATAGAGCCGGACGCAACCCGAGTCAGATGGACTCAACTCTAGTAGTGGGTGTGGCAGAGAACACAGTGGGGGAGGGACCAGCATCCCACACCCACAGGGACAAAGAAAAGAAGGGAGAAAGAAGAAGAGAGCTGGTCCAAGCTCCATGCCAACACATGATGCTCAGAGGAATACATCCCTCTGGAGACCCATTGCGCCACAGAAAGGACTGGGCAAATGATTCCTGGGGGCACGAGAGAGGAGAGGAGAAGGGGGGAGACAAACACATGGACGGGTTGGGAGAGCAATGAGTGGTTAGGAATCGATGGAAAGGATGGTATGGGAGGTCTGGTTGGGATTAAGCAAGGACAATGAATATGAGAAAACAATGAAATGCCAATGAAGGTGGAACATGATGGTGGGACAGGAGGGAGATGGAAGGAAATAGAGGAAAGAGCTAGAAGGCAAAGGGCACTTATAGAGGTCTAAATATAGGTATGTCCATACATAGATACAACTATCTATTATAAGTTGGGAATAAAATTAAGAACATAGCTATAGGCCAAATATTAGGGTAGCAGGTGGACCTTGGGCCCTCACCCTAGTGCTCCCTCAATGCAAGAATGCTTTGTTCTATGAATCTGGCATTCCTCGAGGCTCAATGGCCCAACACGATCATTCTACTTACAGATTTATTTGGGTTGGATTCATATTTTAATTCTGATGATGAGCAAGAAACATTCTTCCATCCATGTATGTCTCTTTTGTTTTTCTGAAATAGTATTTTGTAGTTGTCTTTATAATTTTTTTTCTAGTTAGGTTTATTTCTAATTACTTCTTTTTGTGTGTGGCCATAGTAAAATGTATTGCTTGGTTGTTTTATTTCCTTTTCTGAGCTCTCTGTTACCATACAGAAATCTGATTGTCTTTTGTTGATCAATCTTTTCCCTGGATATGGTATTGAATCTTTTGATTACTTTAATTCTTGGTGATTATTTTTACTTCACCAATTTAGATGAATTTGATTTCCTTTGTTGTCTAACAGCTCTGATTAAGACTCTCAGTGCAATATTGAGTGGAAGTAATGATAAAGAGAATGATGAAAAGCTTCCATTTGCCTAGGAAATGCTTTCATTGAATGAGATCCTAGGCATTGGTCTTGTATATATAGCCATATATGTTGGTGGATTTCCTTTATGTTCATATTTTGATTAAATGCTCTTTTCAGGGACGGATGCTGCATTTTCTCAAATGCCCTTTCTGCATTAACTGACATGATCATGATAATCTTTCCATTTTTAAAATTTATGTTGGATTACATTGATTGTTTTCCTAAAGTTGAACTGTCCTTGCATAACTTAAATGCATTCTATTTGATTATATACATATATTTGTGTACATATACATAATTTATTATAGGTTTTAAAACTTATTGATGTACAATCCTTCATAGTGTTATTTTACTATCTTTTCAAAATTTCAGTAGATTCTGTTGTGTGGTGCCCATTTCACTTCTCTTTTTCCCCTAACAGTTTCACTGACATGTATCATACACATCATTCTATGTAACGGTTCAATTGTTCAAGCATATCAAGGAGAATTGTGCAAGCATTACCAAATTAACTTTAAATCTTTCCACTCCCACCCCACCCCCATGGTTACAATGTCTTTACAATGAGTGATGCAGTCACAATCCATTTGGACGCTCTCTCACTCCTCCTACCTTCATAATTTACTCCCCTCATCACTTTTCCATCCCTGGCACCCAATCCCCTTGTATCAGTTGTTATCATTATGTATCACTCCTCTGTGACTCACAGCTGGTACACCCAACAGAAAACCAGAAAACATAAAATCAGGATAAAGTCATAATGGTATAAAGACAAAAGCACAAAGAGTATTTATGAAGGACAATACCTCTTTTGATATTCAAAGATTCAAGGAAGAAATTTCTGCCATGCAATCTGAAAGGATTAGTTGCACTCTGAACAAATTCAGGTCATATCTATAGAGTGGTCAAGAGGCTAAGTGCCAGTTTGATCCACATAATCAAGATTGCAAAGGTCTCTGTCTGATGGTATGGCTGTTTAAGACTTTTACCTGTGGCTGTAAAGTATCTTTCAGCAGTTCATTCTGATTAGACACTCTGTAGATGGATTTTACTCTGACGTTTTTTCCTCACAATACTCGTATTTTGTAATTATCATCTTTGAATCTCAGAAGGTCCTGTGCTTCGTCCACACAGACTTAGTTGCCCCCTCACTTAGATGGCTGTTTGTTGACTACAAGGCCCCAGAGACTATTTGTATTGATAGCCAGGCTCCATCTGCTTTCTTCACCACAGTTTGCTGTAGCACCCTTGTCTTCAGTGGACATTTCATGAAGGGGAGTATTGGGCAGAGCCGTGACATAAGAACTGATTATTCTTAAGTTGGAGCTAGGATTTAGTATAGGTCCAAAACCAACTCCTGGGTCTATGCATTTTAGACAGGGTTCTCTAGAGAAACAAAATCAGGACCCTCATAATCCTCTCTATCTATTTATATAGATAGAATGATATCTAGCATAAGAAATAAACCGTTAACTAACATATAAAGCAATACAAATGGCTCAGTGCAACACGCTGAGTCTTGAGGGTTGCCGAGTAGTTTTCTGTAGAGCAATTCAGGCTATCCGGCCAAGAGCAGCAAACAGCAAGCAGGTCACCAACAGTCAGCCAGATGACAGAGTCCAACAGTCCCCAGCTCAAGAGATGTATATTCCAGGAGTGTGGCGAAGCAGGAACTGAAGGAGCCTCAACTCACAGCAACACAGTCCACGTGTTAGATGTCCCACAAGTATGAAGCTTGCAGATCGAAGCATAGGACGAACAAGACAGCCAGCTGGTCGGAAGAAGAGTAAGAGATGTAGGCGAAACTTCCAAACCCTTTATGTCTCTGCCCTTCAAACAGTCTCAGAGATTCATTGGCCATCTTGTCATAGGAAACCTATCTATCTTCTTTGACCATGTAGGCATAAGAAAACTACCTATCAACATTTTTGGCATAACAAAACTACCTATCAACTACCTACCTAACATTTTTATATTTATTTTTCTTATTCCTTTAAAATTCTAAATCATTTTATTATTCTTAAGTATAATGCAAGGAGACAGGGCTACTTAAGAATTCCCCAGATTTCAGGAAAAAAAAATTCATGTCACCTTCATTTCTTTTGCCATATATGTATCATTGAAATACAAATAGGCCACAACATACAAACTTCTGAAGTTGGTTCTGACGTAGTGCTCTTCTTTTTTTGTTTCTTTTTATTATCAGTATTCTTATAGGTCCAATTTTTCTCCTTGAAGGTTGGAAACATTATATGTAAACCTAAGATGTATTTTGACATTGCATGGAATACATTCAACTAACAGTAAGCTACAAAAATGATAACAAACAGATGGCTGTATGTGTGGCTTAGAATAACTTGAAGGGTCTCAACTCGACTACCTATATGAGCTATTACTGCTTCCTAAAACCCTGTGCTTTGACATTTAAAAATATATCTTCAAAATATAATTTCTAGGACTGAGCCCTGATGGCGTAAATGGTTGAATACAGGACTGTGGCCTGCAGGCTTGGTGGTTCAAATCCAGCAGCGGCTCTCAGGAGCAGCGCTGGGTAGCTCCCACGACCACCAGAGGGCAGTGATGCCCTCCCCAATACATACATACATATATATATATATAAATATATAATTTCCGAAAGTCATAATATTTATAGTTTTACACTACTTACTTTCTTAAAATATGTATTGTAGTATAACATAAGCATGCAACTGTTAAAAGTCAGCATAATTTTGTCTATGACCCACCTGAAATCATCTAGAACCAGCACAGGAGGCTGAACCAGGTGACCTTGCATTCAAGGGCTTACTCAGCTCTGAATCTCTGACCACACCCTGAGGTAATCACTGTGCTCTGTTGCACCATTCCCCATGACAGTACACCAGATCCTTCCTTAAATTAAAAGATCATGTCATTGAGGGTTCTTACACCTCTAATAACAAGCCACATATCAACTCTATCAACCATAATATAATACCCTTGTCTCTAGTTGATTTTTAAATGATGTCCTGCTTTTTTTTATGAGCTTAATATGCTGCTCTACAGTCTTTAATTTTAGTCTATTTTTATATCTAAGGTGTGTGTCTCATAAACAAGAGATTAATAGGTCTTGTTTGCTTTTTTACCTATTCTGTCATTCTGTGACTTCACTGATGTAATTAATCAATTTAAATTCACTCTTATAATTGACAGTTATAGATTTATTGTTTTAATTTTTCTAGGAATTTTATGTGGTGGTGTGGTTTTTGTACTCATAATTAGTTGTGCTGAATTCATTATGTGTGTGTATTCATGTTATTTTTACTTTTTTTGCTACTTAACATTACTGGATTTTTCTGTTTGTCCTTGTATTTTGATAAGGTTTTCCATTTTATCGGTGGTTCCTTTGTTAATTAACATTCTGTTTTCTAGTCTGGTACTGTATTGGTTACAAAATGGGATGCTAACTACAAGATCATTAATTCAAAATCTTCAGCTGTTCCAAGGGAAAGAGATCTTTTTCTTTGCTCTGGTAAAGAGTTATAGCCTAAGACTTACAGGGAAACTATGCCCAATCCTATAGTGTTGCTAGGATCCTCCATCCTCCAAAAATCAATGTAGCGATTTTTTTTTGGTTATTTTGTGCAAACTGCTTGACTTACTCTCCATTAGGATGTTTTGTATACATACAAGTGGTGGACAAACTGTTGATTGAGAATAGCCAACTCTGTCCTTCAAAATAATTAAAAAATCATTTAATTCATAAATGTAATATTACAAACAAATGAATTCACCATTATCTGAATAACATCCTTCAATTTTACTTCAGAGACACACGTTTGTACAAAAAGAATCACATTTAGCTGGAGAGACACTTGTCGACTCAGAATTTACCTGATTCTATTGCTTTATAATTTCTTTTATGATATTTCCGGTTCTCTATTTTCAGTCTTCCATTGCTTCAATTCTACTGCTTTGCTCTTTTGAAGTGTTTTCAAAGTCCAATATCTTATTATTAATCACTTAGATATCTATCATTAATTTTAGTTAATACATGCGATGGGTAGGTTTGTTATGCCAACATGGCCACAGAAGATTGGTGGGTCTGTTGTGACGGCACGGACAATGAACACACGGGATGAATTGAAGGGCAGAGATAGGAAGGGCCCGGCGAGTCCCGCCCTCTCTTTTGCCTCCGGATCTTCAGACCAGAGAGCTGCTTTTTTCGTCCTGTGCCTCCACCTCCAAAGAACACTACCTGGGGGACACCTACTCGTGGACTGTGTTGCTGTGAGTTGAGGATCCTTCAAGCCCTACTTCACTACGTTCCTGGGATATACATCTCTTGAGCTGGGGACTGTTGGACTCTGTCATCTGGCTGACTGTTGGCGACCTGCTCTGCTGTTTGCTGCCTGTAACCAGATAGCCTGGATTGCTTTACAGAGGACTACTCAGCGGCCCTCAAGACTTGAAGGACTGCCAGTCTTCTAGCTGTCTCATGCAAGTGAGTTGCACCGAGCAATCTGTACTGCTTTATAGATAGTTAACTGTTTCTTTCCTATCTTATATACCTTTCTCTATATATAAATATACAAAAAGAATTACTAGTGTCCTGATTTTTATTTCTCTAAGAGAACTCTGCCTGACACAATACATATATCATATCATGCCATAATTTAACAACATCAAG
Source organism: Nesogale talazaci (assembly GCA_004026705.1). NCBI lineage: Eukaryota > Metazoa > Chordata > Mammalia > Afrosoricida > Tenrecidae > Nesogale > Nesogale talazaci. The sequence continues at coordinate 82,373 of PVJH01005722.1, read as the reverse complement.
CAGAATTATAAATTTGCTACCACAGTTTTCAAGCATTTCTTTTCTGCATGAACTCCGTGACATTGGCTCCCTTCTATTCCTGCCAACCACCACTTTATCCAAGACATCCCAAACCATTACGCTACTTGCTGTCTCTATGGGTTCATCGATCCTGGGTTTCTTATAACAAAATACAAAGAAACTTTTAACACAACTTCACGAGGGAGACCTCCAATGACATAACACCTCTGAACTCTACCCTAATACAAACAAACATGATCAGAACAAAACAAAAATACAAAAAAAATATTGAAAACCAGGTTAGGTCCAGCACGCATCAGAGTGAGGATACACTGACAAAGTTTTAACCGTTCAGGTGAGATTTATGACTTTGATACCTATACTCATCTCTCTAATGCCTTCTGTTTAGTTATGTTTCCTCCCATCCTGCATTTGTGGATACCAGAAGTTCACTGTAGGTTTGTGTCCTATGCAGTTTTCATAAACGAATCGTGGGTTCCCACTGACATCCATAGTCTTTTGCATATCAAATTCTCACTATTTAGGCTGTGATATCAAGTCCTCCTTTGGTTTTGGATTTTATGAGATACAATCCTTCAGTGACTGATGATGGTGTGCATCTTCCATTTGTACTTAGTTGACATCTTTCTGACATGGCTGCTTGTTTGGAGACAAGCCTGTTAAACCGCAGAAGCCATTTTATCAGACAGTTGAACCACATAATTTGTTCACCACAACTTGCCAATTTGCTGTAGCATTCATATATTTTGTGTTTAATTTCTGAACATGAGTATCAAACAGGGCCATGATGTAAGAACTAATCATTCTTAAGTTAGAGTTAAAGGTAGAATTTACGGTAAGCCTAAAACCCATTCTTGGATCTATGCTTTTTATTAGTCTGCATTTGACTTCCTTTCAAAGCACTTACATAATATATTTCATATTTTATATTTACCATATTGTTGTCAGTCCCTAGCATATGAGGGATCTTTAAAAAGGTATGTAGAAAAATGGAACTAAATGGTAATATAAAATTTACACAAGCTTTTTGAAGACCTCCACAAATAATGATCTCCTGGATAGAGGAAATGGTTACATGCCTCACTACTAGTCCAAAAGTTGACAGCTCAAACCTGTATAAAGACATGTATGGAAGAAAGTTTGGATCTTCTTCCAAGAGAGTCCAGACTTGAAACCCTTTGGAGCAGTTCTCTTTGCATACATGAGGTCACAATGAGTAAGATTTATCTTGACAAAAACTGATAACAGCCACATATAATAGACATTTAAAGACACTCAAATTATAAATAAGCATTTTATGCAGATTTTCTGCAAAACAAAAACCATAGCTTCATTGCAAGCATATCTTACTGTTTTACCATGGTAATTTACAGTATAAAATTCTTATGTACTTGGAACTGTGAGATTACTTTACATAAATATTGATATCAGCTTTATACTGGTTGCATAAATTCTATTTTGTCTTTAATTACAGCATGACACTTTATGTCAATGGAACCATACTTATTTTATGTAATTGGATTGTGAGTCTCAAATATAAGATACAGAAACAAATGGTTACAAAATACAGATTTTTTAAAAGTCAATTTACGTCAATTTAAACAATTTAAAAGTCAATTTTAAACAAATTCTAATTTCACTTTAGTTATGATTGTGTTGACAGAACCAAGTCACAGCACTATTGTGTACAACTGCCTGGAAGAACGATATGTGTGGATGGGCCAGAATGCAGTCACTGAGGGCCCACTGACACTGGTCCTAAGCTAGAGGGAGTGGGGGGCGGGGAGCAGGATGACAAATATTGAAGAGGAGCATTGAGTTACTATTTGCTTTTTCTCTGTTTCATGATCTGGATATAGCCTTGAAGTAATCAAAACTTCAATCTTCCTTTCTATAAATGAACATAAAGATGTCTCCTCTACTACTTGTGATTGTTTCAGACCTTAAATGAAATGCACATGCAAAAGAAAAGACATCAAACCTTGTAAAACACTCAGCATGGAGGCGTTGGTCCAGTGCTAAACAATTGGGGAGGTAAATCATCTTTTCAGCGTGATCTCATAAATGGATTTTTCAGATAACAGACTTTAACACTTAATGGAGATGTGTCTCTAAAATGTACTGCTGTTTGTGGCTCCATGTTTTTTCATTTCCTTAGTATACTCTGCATGTCTTAATTCTTTCTTAATAACAAAGGTCATGAGTGTACCCATGTGTAATTATGTGAGTCTGGAATTCAGGCACCTGATTTCTCTTTCTTCATATCAGGACATCAGTGGCAACAGCTAGCTATGACTAGCACGCCTCTGGAAGACTCTTCTTTCAATTTGCTATTTCTAATCAGTTTTTGGCTGCCAGATCAGATAATTCAGTCAGTTAGACCACAGTTAATCAACAGGAGGAGTTATAGAGGTATATTGGTTAAATACTCATTGTCACAAAAAGGTTGAGAGTTTGATCCCACCAGCCACTCTGCACAAGAAAGATTGTTAATGATTTACAAGATGTCAAAAGCCTTTAGGGGAAGTTCTATACTCTTCCAAAGTTTTGCTACAAGTCAGAATTAACTCAATGGCAGTGCATTTTGTTGGATAATCAATTTATGGTAAGTAAGTTTCCAAGGGTTTTCTTAATAGTTAAACCAGGAAGAAAGCTTTCAGGCACAGAGATATGTCACCCTCTGCTTCTCTGACTTCCGTATGCAGACATTTTAGGGAAATTTAAAATTCTAGCCCAGAATAAATAGTGTTTTAACATGAAACTAAATAATTTTGAGTTTCCTTCTAGTGTTCTTATATATAAGGACATTTGTAACATTCCTGATCCAATGACTAGTTATATATGTGTCAAAAAACATGATGCATACATAATTTATCTTATTTATTTAGAGACGAAAAGTTATCTTAGGTTGAAAACCGAAGGTTTCTTCCTCTCTTTCAAATGCTAGCATAAACAGGGATTGAAAATATGTACTAAAATTGTCATTTCTGTATCCTTTTTACAAAAATATGAAGAAAAATTAGAAAATAGTAATAGCGTCTTACTGATCACAGGAAATTATGACTAGCAATAAATGGATCAACAACACTACTGAAGTTTAGTCAACTAGTTCTGACAAATTATACTCCACCTTGGTTCATGTTTGTGTTATAAATACAAATTATCAATCAGCAGTAATAGAAACACAAAAGGAAATTAAATGTAAATTGTACAGGAAAATTTCTGCAAGAGGTAATTAGAAAAGGGATCTGTGAAATTCTTTTAAACCATTCTTCCAAAAAAGAGAATATTGTCCAACCTGTCTGAATTTTCTAGAAACTGTGAAATCGTTAAGGTCACCCTGACAGATAAACTAAAACAATATTCTCCTCACAATCCTTGCTGTGACAGTAGCAGTCAAGCAACATATTCATTTCATTTTCATTATGTTTATAAATAATGGGAGAGGCCAGGTAAGTAGTGTGCTTGGGCTGCCTGCAAAGCTGCCATGGGTGTCTGCAGATTTGCAGAAATCACCCTTGCTTGATTCAATTATTTTTCAGTATATATTTTTGGTTGACCAGGGGTAATATCTTATTAAATTTCTGTTAGTTATAAAGATTATTTAAGAGAATTGATCTTGTGCCATGATGTCTCGCTACCTGATTATCAGTCTATTTATGCCTTCCCAATCAACATTTATTTTTAAGCAGTATAAATTTTGTGTAACCTTGGTTGTTGTCTAATTTACTTATCAACTGACAATTAATAACTTATATATTGCCCCAGCAAATAACCCTGTTTGCTTAATGAAGCATTCAGTAATAGTCACCTTGCATCCATATATGAATCCTTCAGCAAAATTGATTCTTTAAAATTAGCTTTGGGTTAAAATTTCAGTAGCAATAACAATGTTTTTTACTTATAATAATATGGAGGTAATGACAAGTTTATAATTTGTTATATATTTACTGTGCTTTAATGTTATACAATAAGGCATTCTGGTATTTATATTGAGAATAGGTTAAGCAGCCATATTTGGGAACTGTCTGTAAGGAATTGGCGTCCATTGTTAGGTGCCATCAAGGCAGTTCTGACTGGAGCAGAGCGCCATCCTCTCTTGTCTCCCTCTGACCAAGGCCCTTGTTGTTGCCACCATGTCTTTCCTTTCCTTGATGGTCTTCATCTTTCTTGTTGCCTTTCCACTTTACCAAACATGATAGCCTTCTCCACAAACTGGGCCTTCCTGACAATATGTCCAAAGTACATATGTAAGCCAAAGTCTCCCCATCCTTGTCTCTAAGGAGCACTCTGGTCATAATTCTCCTAAGACAGATTTGTTTGTCTTGTGGGGAGTCATGGTACTTTTAATATTCTTTGTCGGCACAATTATTCAAATACATAGATTCTCCTTTGGTTTTCCTTTTCAAGGTCCAACTTCTACGTGGATAGCCTTGAAGTTCCAAAACAGAACATTGACAATGCCAACCTTTTCTCCATTTATTACTACCTATTGGTCCAGTTGTGAAGATTTTGAGCTTCTTTACACCGAGCTGCTCTCCATATTAAAGGATTTCAGTTTCAATCACATCAGCAAGTGCTTCAAGTCCTCCTCACTTGAGCAAACAAGGCTGTGCAATTTGTAGAACTCAGGTTGTTTACAAACCTTCTCATAAAAGCCAGCTTTCTCTGCATACAGATTGAATAAATATGGCAAGAGGTTGCACTCCTCACACACACACATTTTATTATTTTAAACCTTGAAGCATATCCCTGTTCTGCACTACAGCCTCTTGATCCATGAAGAGAAACCACAGGAGCACAAAATTCCCATTCTCCTCAGGGCTGTCTGAAATTTATTATGATACCCACACTCAGATGTCTTGACATAGCCAATACAACAAAAGTCAACATCTTTCTGCTTTCTCTGCTTTCAGCCAAGATACATCTGACATCAGCAATGACATCCTTCATGGAAAATCCTTTCATGAGTCTGGCCTAAATGTGTGACAACTCTCTGACAATGTGCTGCTGCAACCATTGCTATACAGTCATCATTGCTATCAGCTCCTTCTCCCCCACACCCTTCCTTCCCATACACTCCCTTTACTGTTTCTGAAGGGTTTTCTATCTTGGCCTCCATGAATTGAACATTTTCAATTATATAAATGAACATAGTCAGGTCTAAGAAGATTAATTAAGTAACACAAAGAGCATAACAGGAAGTGGAGGAAATATTAAAAACAAAACAAAATGAGAGGATGATTATGTGTTTCAACAGTGCTATACTGCTCCAAAGATTTATCATGCCTTCCATGTGACCTTCTGTGAGGAAATGTCCAATTATCTTACAGGTGGGTTATGAGTTACCATTTTGTCCACTCTCCTTTGCACCATCTGCTCACTTGTTTTAGAACATCTGATATCTATCATGATCACACAGGCTGGTGTGCTTCTCCTATGTGGACTTTTTTGTTTCTCCGCCAGATGGGTGCTTGCTTAACTTCAAGACTTTAAGACCCCAGATGGTATGTCTTTTAATAGCCAGGCCCCAACAGCTTCCTTCACTACATTTGCTTATGTACCCATTTTGTATTCAGTGATCGTGTAGGGAAGGTTTCATACAGTGCCAAATTATTAAAACAAACCATTCTGGTACTGAGATGAGGTATAAATAGAGGCCCAAAGTCCATATGCTTCCACACACATCTATATTTATATATTTATATTGACATATATACACATCTATATATATATATATATATATATATATATATCTACATGTAATTTTTACATTATTCTTAACCCTGCCCCACTATCATGTCTATCCATCATTCATCTCTGGGTAATTGCTCTCGGATACATTTTGTAGTGGTGGTCATGTATTCATGATGTCAATTTCATGCTGTTCCCATCCCCAGTGACGCCATTTATTAACCTTTATGGCAGGACCCTGTTTATAACTTAGTTTGTTTTAAGTTTAATACATATTTTGCTTATTTCCTGCTTTTGTCTTTAAGTTTAGTATGCATATCATTTATCTCCCGCCTTTGTTTCTTTGATAGTTTATGATTTGTGTGACCTTTATGCCTATTGGTCTATTTCATATGTGGCCTTTATGATCATTGGTAGACTATGAGTAAAGCTGTTTCTATACACTAGGAAATTCACCTAATTAGCATATGGACCTGTTTAAGAACTGCTTCCCGCCAATTGTTGCCACCATATTATACGCATATGATCAGTTATTAACTTTTGTCCCTCATTTCCATATATGTACCTCCCCCTTCCTCAGCTAGCCTATATTAACCTTGTCCTGTCTTGTCTCCATTTCTCGCGTCTCTTGCCCTCTCCATTCCCAGTCCCCCTTTCAGGAACCCACTTTGACTGATCCACCGGTCGGATCAGAGAGGAGTCTAACCTGTTAATCTGGAGATAACCAATTAGTAGCTGATGAGGCCTCTATGTGGGCAAGGCTTTCTCCTGAGAATTCTGAGAAGTCTTGCAGTATTTCCCAATTGGAGAAGAGAGACTTGACTCTCAGTCTTTGAGAGTCAGTCTCCAAGATGATGAACAACTGACAAGACAAGATGGCAGTGTCTGAGAAACCAGAGGAGCCAGAGGAGAAGCAACACAGCCTTACCCTGATGGAACCAGATCTCGAAGCCAGAAAAGCCACAGAGAGGCCCCTACCAGTGCTGAGATGTTTCTATCACCAATGGATATTGCTGATAGACACTCTGAGCCCTGGAAATGAGAAGCTATGAGGGGACCCCTGCCGGCGCCAGGACTCTCACCCACTGGTCTGTGACTTAGTGAGTCGGAAGGAGACTTTATAGAATGGTATTGGGTATTTGGGCTAATATCAGGCTTATGACTTTGAACTAGACTGGGTTGAGATGCTTTCTCAATGTCTCATTCCTCTTGTATATAAACCTTCCCTTATATCTATATGCATGTTTATGAATTTGTTTCTCTAGTCTACCCAGACTAACACTTACTTCAATTGGTCAAACAAGACCAGGAAGCTTGCACCCTCCTGGCTGTTTACAGCCCTCCCTTCTCCTGTTGCTGCGCCTATTGGCTTACAGCTCATCTCCCTCCACCTAAACTCTTCCCTTCCCATCCCTCAACCCCCTGGAAACCAATGACTCCTTCACTGTCTCTTTGACAATGTTTATCCTGCCTTATTTAGATGGACACCAAAAAAGGAAGAAAAGAAAAAAGACCATACACATAGTTTCAAGCCTGATCATTATCCTGACTCAGAGGAGATGGGTATGTCTCTGTTAAACAGCAAGCAGGACCTCTTCTGATCTGTTAGTCAGTCCCCTTTTCTTTCAGAGTTTTATATCCCGGTGCCCACTTACCTAACAGCACTTACATTCCTCAGCATTCGGGACCAAAATGTACAGTTAATGTGCATTTTAATTTTCATCTTTTTCACTTTTCACTATGTCTCTTAAGAATTTTCAGGGTGCATCCTACTAATTTATCTTCAACATGATATAGGATATGCTTTTTCAGTCATCATTGCAAGCTCTCTTTCCCCTGTAGGGTTTGTGGCATATGTAGAAAATAAATATGTGACAAAATAGCACAACAGGCTGAAGGAAAAGAAACAAAGTTGCATGTTAGAAAGTTTCTTGTATTGCTTGGGAAACAGTGAAAGAAAAATGCACTATAACAAATCAAAAATAGGTATATATTGGTATTATGTCTAATAAATTAACAATAATATGTATATCTAAAAATATGAGAACAAAATAAATGAAAATTGATTTTCAATTGATATTCAATTAATAAAATATAAAACAAGAAAGTATGAATAAAAGATGCTAAAATATAAATAAAATAGCAAGATCATTAACTTAAGCACAAACATATCAATGATTCCTTTGAATGTAAATGAATGGAAACATGTTAAAAAACAAAAATTGTCACACTGGTTTAAAAACACTGCTTTAATGGTAATAGGCAAACTTTTCATATAGTAACAAAATTTATACTCAATAATACTTGTTCTATTGTTTATAATGCAGGGTGGGTGTTGTGCCTGGGGTTAATTGCCATCTTTACATGTCCTATGGAGCCAAAAGTAAAAGAAAAAAATCAAGGAACCCCCAAACTCTAATTGACTTGAATAATGACCAAAGCTATTTGGATAATTCTTATTTGCAAACATCACAAGTACATTTATCATGGCTGAGCTTTGTTTTCCTGCCACGTGTAATGCTATGTGCCACTTCCTATCAGGGGGTGGCCGGCCTCCTGATATACTCACAACAAGGGTGCAACAGGCACTTGTGTAGCGGTAGTAATTATTTATTATAACACCAATATAGAGATTATGAGAGAGAGAGAGAGAAGAACAACAGGAGTTACGTTTCACGATGTACGCTCACCTCCGCCCCGCTTGATGATCCACGTGGACAGAGGGAGACAGGAGAGCGGTAGTCTGGAGGGAGGCAGGCTAGAGCGAAGCAGGCATCTTTTTCTATCCTATGTCCCTTCCCTATCTCCCTCTGTAGCCAAGCCAGGGCCCTAATTCCAGGCAAGTTATACGTCACAGGAGAGGGCTGTCTTAAGGGCTGTATGGTGATAAGAGGAGTGGTCTTGGGGATGGTTATGTGACTATGTGAGGAGGGGAGTGATAAGACCAGACCTTGGACATCTGGATTAGGAGGTCTTTGACCATGGTTCTTGAAGCCCTCCCATAAACTTCAAAGGAAGGGAGTCGTCATCCTAAGTAAGTTAGCTCTGTTGTGAGACAACACAAAGGTCTCAGATAATTGGGAGCTTCAGAGAGAATAGCTAACTTAATTTTCATAACAAATACTGGTAAACAGTTTGCTTAATATTTGGAGCATAATAATTGTGGAAAAGGTCTGTCTTCATTCCACAACTTCCTCTTTTCCCAAACCCTTTTATAACTGTTCTGAGCTCTTCAGACTTTTCTCTTTACTTGTTCTTGTCTCTGCATTGGTTTCCTTGGGTTGTTATAGTAACCCAAGGTGTCGCCTATGCTGATGCCTTCTGAGGCCTTCATATGCTGCTCACTTGGATTAGGGTGGACCCTATTCAAGTCAGACATGATGCTAACATGTCATCTTTAAAGATCATATCCTGAATGACACAAAGTCTAGATATCCATTGTTTTTTGTTTGTTTATTTGTTTGTTTTTGGGGGCATCACTGCCCTCTGGTGGTCGTGGTTGCTACCCAGTTCTGCTCCTGAGAGCCGCCGCTGGATTTGAACCGCCAAGCCCGCGGGCCGCAGTCCTACTCTCAACCACTTACGCCACTGGGCCTCAGCCCTGTTTCTTGTTTTTGGGTTTTTTTGAGGAGCACAATTCAATCCCTAACAGTCACTTGCATCGATTTTCTTCGTCTACCCATCCATTATATGTTCATCCTATTGTGAAAAACTTCTAAGAATCTTTCCAGCTCCTCTTTATTTTTCTCAAATAATGAAGACGTCAAAAATATTACCAAAATAATACTGAGTGAAAATAAAGATATTTATAAATAAAAATATAAAAGAATGCATTTAAAATTGTTGTTTCTCAATGTATCATATGTCTTGGTATATACACTTCTGAAAATGGTGTTTCTATCTCTTATATCCTCTGAGGAAATCTGCATTCTTCAATCTGAGCACTTCAAAACATAAGTTTTTCTGTCCCTCATGGATTCAAATCATGTGGCTTTTTTTTTTAATGTCCTTTGAGTCTGGGGCACAAAAGCAAAGTTGGAATGGGTAAGTTCAAAGTTATCAGAAAAGGGATAAGTTTTCCCAATGAAATTCTCATAGGACAGCCTTTGCTGTTTTCAAGACATAAACAGTGGGGAAAAAAATTCCTCTGTGAAACTTGCCTGGTCTTTATCTCACCAATGCATTATTTCAATTTTCATGTTTTTCTTTACAATGTAGTCACTCATGATCACACTGTATCTTTTCACAAAATATATCAAGATTACTTCTTTGGAACTAAAAAAAAAAAAAACAGTCAGCATAACCTTCAGAGTTGACCTCTCTCACTTGAATCTAACTGGCCCAGAAGATCCGCTGTTCTCATTGGATCTTGCTTTATGTGTTGTATTAGTAAATCAAAGAATTTTTCTGGGGCTGAGCCCCTTTGGCTAAGTGGTTGAGTGCGGGACTGTAGCCCGCGGGCTTGGCGATTCAAATCCAGCGGTGGCTCTCAGGAGCGGCACTAGGTAGCGCCCACGACCACCAGAGGCAGTGATGCCACCCTACCCCTCCCCACAAAGAATTTGTCTGGACTACAGTTTTTCTCTATAAAGTCATATTTATTACCTTTGACTTTGCTTAAAAGACTAATAAAAAAATAAGCTCTTTGTAGAAGCTGACCCAGAAAAGTCTCAGTGTACTGAGGCCAGGAATGAATTCACAGCAGTATTGGCATAACCAACAATTTAAGATGAAAGGGCATCATTTACCCATGGACAAAGTGAAAAGCTTAGGAGAGGAAGAAAAACGGAAACAGGAAACACGAGAATGATGTTGGATAAGTGATGGTACATTAAGAGATTCGCAAAGGTCTGGTTGAAATAAAAGGAATCATTGAATACATAATGAGCTGATCTGAAAACCTTCCCCTAATTCACACTTAAAAAAATGAAGTTTTCCCCCCTCTTCTTTTAAAGATGTCACTTCAAAGAACATACCAAATCCAGTAAGATTCCAACTTCAGTAGCTATTGCGTCAATGATAATTCTATACTCTTCTTAAAACTATTTCTAGGATTCAATCAAAATTGTTGTTTATGTGGGACAACAGGCTCAAAACCTTCTGAAAATTTACACTGATTTGTAATGATGATCTCTTGAGTCTTAAAATATAATTTAACATTTGCCCTGATCTAAAAATTGCCTGCACCCCTACAGCACAAAAATACACTGTCAGCTTTAAAAAATATTTTGTAAGTATCATAATCTGACTAAGATATTACTGAAAGAATTTATCTGTAGACATCCCCTGATCATAGGAACATATTTAATGTTTGTGTCAAAAGAACACATACATGGGGCTGAGCCTCGGTGGCGTAAGTGGTAGAGTGCGGGACTGCAGCCCATAGGCTTGGTGGTTCAAATCCCCGGTGGCTCTCAGGAGCAGTGCTGGGTAGCTCCCACGACCACCAGAGGGCAGCGAAGCCCAAAAAAACAAAACAAAACCAAAAAGAAAAAGAAACAAACAAACTAAAAATGCATACATGTATGAAGCAGGACCTTTAGTAACAATACTTTTTGACATAGATTTTTCCAGACCATGTCAGGTGGTACTCTGTGAATACAGCTTTCACTTTTCCATTCATTGATTCCCTCATCGTATACACATTGGTTGACCTTACACTCACATGTGGTAATTGAGCGGAGAAAGGTAGTCTATGGAAGGTAACGTATTAGGGAACAACAATTAGAGAATATCAGTGCACTAGGGAACAACAATTAGAGAATATCAGTGCACTGTTACGGTGGATGAGACTCCACTGTCTCAGGTTCAGACCTTGTATCGTGCAGTTCAGAATGACAAATTGACTAGAAAAAGTTATCTCTTTAATGAAAATAGGTTGCTTTCTCCTCATTTATGTTTTCTTTTCAAGATAAAGAAACATTTAGTAATGGGCCCAGGGTTCAGCTCCAAACATCATTTTTTTCTTGGCTGTCCCAATGCCGACTCATGAAGTGAAGACTTAAGAATAGAGATGTATGTAGATATTTTTAATAAATTCCACATCTTTGAAATTTGGAGTATGCCCACAACTTACATTTTAAGGAGATATGAACACTGTAATAAAATGCTTAGAATTAGACGATGGAAGAAAAAGGGCTCATTAGGATCATTAGAACATTTTGATAGTGTCTCATGGATATTTTAGAATTTATTTATTTATTTATTTATTTATTTATTTATTTATTGTGGCATCACTGCTCTGGTAGGAGTAGCAAGTCTAGCCTTGCTTCTGGAGAGCTGCTGCTGGATTTGAACTGTCAACCCTGTGGACTGCAGTCCCACAAACTACCACTAAACCACCAGGGCTTAGCCAATCTCATATCTCATGGATATTTTAAGATATCATTAAATGTATAATTAAATTTGTAATGCAAAATAACTTTTAATGTTAAATTTCAGGTTTATTTTCTTACAATTTAAATCAGCTGATCAAAAAATAACACTAAGATAATGGAGTAAATATTTTATAAATCACTTAAAGATTTACCTACACTATGTTCAAGAATTAAACCTTGAAAATTTTATGGATCAGTTTATTTTTCATTTAAATAGGAAAAAGTCACATACTGCTAAAATTATATTAATAATACCAATAATACTACTATTGGGATGTGGAAATATTTTCTAAGTGTAAGGGTATTCAGATAAACAAAAATAATGTCCATACTGCATATAATTAAATAAAAGACAAATTTCTAACAATGCAACACATTTCCTAGAAAGTAGAGGCAATTAAATTAAATATGTGTTCTTTGTAAACACAATAAATGTTACGCTCATTAATGTAAGGAATGCAGTTAAATTGATCAAAACTTGATAGACCTCAATGAGTAGTCTACATTTGTGAGAAAACAAAGAATAGTAGTTAATGAATATGTAACAATAAAATATTGAATTTCAATAGGTATTACAGACATTCAAATGAATTCTTAATTCTTAATCAGCTGATGAAAGATAAACTTTCTACAATTTTTGATGTACTGAAAATATTTACACATTTACAATAACAATGTGCTACTCAAAATTACAAAACTTGTAGCAATATGCTCTTTATTCCAAAAACTTTTATCCCAGAGTTTTGTATATGAAAATATTTACAAAATTGAAAACAAAATATTATTAACTGCTAAAGTATCGACTGCTTGCATGTAGAAATTATATGCCAAAAAAGATTTTAAAAAATATTTTTTAATTTTAGGAATTCCTCAATACATTGAAGATGCCAATAAACTTATTTACTGTAATTCTACTATTTTTTCAGATATGGAAGAAAGAAGAAAGTCTAGAAAATTAAAATTAAATATAGTAATAATTTCTAACTTTCATCATGCCAATATTTTTTTAACAAATTTTGATAGTTTCAAAACTGGCATGTTGGTAAATTTTAAGTTAATATTAAATGCAATTTTTTGTTTGCTTGTTTGTTTTGGTTTTTGTGGCATCACTGCCCTGGTGGGAGTAGGAACCCCAGCCATGCTCCTGGAGAGCCGCTGCTGGATTTGAACTGTCAACCCTGTGGGCTGCAGTCCTGCACACAACCACTAGGCCACGAGGGCTCAGCCATTTTAATGTATTGAAATGAAAAGATACTGCTTTTTCTGGGTTTTTTTTTTGATACTGCTTTATTTTAACAAATTGAAAATTGCTTTTTCTTTTGGTTAATTATAAACTATTGCTATAATCATATCAGCTAATATAATTACATAACATAAATTATATATTTTATATACATAGTGAGATGGAGATATTTTATTGTAATCTAAATCTTCATGATAACTAACATAAAAGTCCTACACAAATCCATTGTCTCTTCTATTTCCTTTTTTGTGGTGGTGGGGGCATTACTGCCCTCTAGTGGTCATGGGAGCTACCCAATGCTGCTCCAGAGAGCCACTGCTGGATTTGAACCGCCAAGCCCGGGGGCCGTAGTCCTGCACTCAGCACTTATGCCACCGGGGCTCAGCCCTATTTCATATTTTTAAAAATATTGGCACCAACTTTTAAAAGCATCAAAAATTGATGACAACCAATGATCAAAGCTGGAGTGTATGGATAAACTGCTAAAATCTTAAAACTATAGAGTTTGTGGCTGAGCCCCAGTGGCGTAGTGGTTGTGTGCGGGACTGCAGCCCACTGGGTTGGTGGTTCAAATCCAGCAGCAGTTCTCCAGGAGCAAGACTGGGTCTCTTACTCCCACCAGAGGGCAGTGATGCCCCCCCCCAAAAAAAAAGAAAAAGAAAAAGAAAAATTATATATATAGTTTTTGACTTGTAGTCAGTGGGATACTGGACATTTGACATGTTTTGACTAAACAAGAAATAATAATCAATAAAGGAAAAACATATTTAATAAAGGGTAAACTAAAATCACAAAGAAATATTTGGAGCAATGGAAACCCTATGTGGCACTCTGTTTATATGTTGGGCTGCTAGCCAAAAAAGGTCAGCAGTTCCAAACCACTACCCACCGAAAATCAAGAGAAAGTCAGGGCTTAGTGTAGCATTTCACTTTGAAGCTCTCAGGGGCAATTCTACCCTGTCATACATACATCATCTCTTTGAGTTGGCATATATTTGAAAACATTGAATTTGATGGTATTTTAGAGCAAATGCATGTTGTGTAAACAAGCATGATTTAACAATGAATATACAGGCCTGTCTCAATGATTGCCTGCAAATATTTCATCCAATATACAGACCTGGAGGTTTCACTAAGAAGCAATTTGCTATTTATGTAGTCCAACTTTCTCTTAATTTTGTGACATAAAACATAAAATCATTCCAAGACTCCTGATAAAAGCCTTATGCCCTGAGGAAAATTGACAATGGATTCCTTTTCCAACCAGTTACTACTTCTGTTATATGTCTTTGATTCTATAATAGAAGTTTATTACTTTTCCTCCATTCTTTCCATACTAACTCTAAAGGGAAACATTAAAGTTAGTTGTTCTTTATTAATAATTTAGTGAATTTTTCAGTTCACCAATGACAGGCTGCTGAATGACCTGAAAATGAACCTTCTGGAAACAGACTGCTGAGTTTTAAAAACCACTAGCTTTCACATATCTCTATGAAATATGAACCTTGTATTTGTCTAATTATGTCTATTTAGAAGTTCAGGCAGTTAGAAATAATACTGCTATACTTCAATAAGTACATCCATTTCTACTATGTGCCAATAAAGAGCAAAAAAATAAAGCTTTTCTCCTATATGATAACCTATTTTACCAATTAAATGTATTTGGTTTTTAAATCATACAATTATAGCTGAATGAGTTTATTCAGTTTAAATTTGCATCCTAGAAAAAAATTCTGTAATAATTGTATTTGGAAAAGCAGATCAATTTCTCAAGAAAAGTGAAAATTCAACACAAATGGTAACAGATGTAGTGAATAGGGTTCCATAACAACAAAGTGATTATTTTGACACATTCAGCTGTTTGATATCATGCCTGACCACTCCTTTCTGCTTGATGATTTTCCTTTGTAGTATATGACAGGCCTAAATGAATTAGAATCCTGGTGAATTAAAATTCCCTGATTCATTTACATGGACTCAGATTCCACATGCTTTAAGCAAATGTGTCTTTTTATTCTTGCAATTTGTTAAAAGAAATGTGTGATTATATGTATCTGAAACACTGTGTGTGTGTGTGTGTGTGTGTGTGTGAGAGAGAGAGAGAGAGAGAGAGAGAGAGAATATAATGTTAAATTCAGATATTAGAAGTAGAAATAAATGTTTATAAATAGCTAACAACTCATTTATTGACTTCATGGAAGTTAAAAGATTTTTTACAGCAAGTACTTCTTTCCATGTGAATGTGACTATGCAATAAAAATACCATCTGGCACTAAGCAAATTTCATACATGAACAAATCCCCCTAAAATACCCCCTGCCATTTAGTTCATTCTGACTCATAGCAAGTCTATCTATTGTTTCTGAGACAAAATTATCTTGACCTTGGCTTTCTTCTCCAGAGCCCCTGGTGGCTTTGAGCAGACATCCTGGCATTTTGCAGCCCAACCCTTCCCACCTTCCTCTCCAGGGCACCACAAATGCATAGCAACCAAATACAGAATATGACTTACTGGCCAGTTGATATTAAAATTATATTTTAGTATCACATCTCATTCCATCTCACCACATCATTTATAAAGAAAATCTAAATAATACTTCACTTATTTTTATTTACTTTTTAAATATCAGTTGCAAATAGATGACTTCATAATATTCCCTCTGATTTGCATAAGGATCATCAATCAATTGGTTTTGGTTGTGTGTGTCCATTTTTTGATCCTCCATTCTTTTCCTTGCTGTAATATCTTATTTAATATGAACTTATAAGAAAACTTAATTTGTAAAAGCACAATATAATATAATCTTCTACCTCTTGAAATATATCCTGACTATTGGAGTTTTTGTGGGAAGGAGTAAAACAAGACTCTCTATTCCTTTAAAGAAGTACAGTCTCAGAAACATACAAGAACAGTTCTATCCTTTTCTATGGGATTGTCCTGAGTTAGAATTGATTCAATAGAAATGAATAATTGGAGTTTTGAGGGTTGAAATTCTTGAACCTTTGTAGTTATTCATTTATTATATAAACAACTTATCAATTACAAACACATATGTACATACAAATACACTGATAAAATTCTAATTGAATATTCTAGATCAATTTGAGAATAAATAATATGGAGTCTTTTAATTCAAGAACTTAGCAGATCCCTGCATTTATTTAGGCATTACTTAATTGTATACTTTTTGGCCTATTGGTTATAAACATTTTGTTAGATATCATCATAAGTATCTGTTGTTACAATTTTACCACATTAATTTTTACTTCATTTTCATAAATTCATTATTAAAAATACACAGGAGAAAAAGAGAAAAATTAAAATTAAAAAAGAAAATTAATAGTATCTCCTATAAATGGAGTGCATTGAAACATCATTCTCTGATCAGTGGATAATCAGAGACAAGTTCTCTTAGTAATACAATTGTCTGAGTCTCATTAGAATGTTTTTAATGTATGTATTCCAATCAAAAGAGTGGTTTCTGGAGGTATCTTCTGGGCCAGTAAAATTCAAATGAAGTCATCTTAGAAAGTGATGGTAACTGTTTCTGTGGACTCCAAAAGGTTAATAATCTTCATAGTCTTTCTTGAAAGACAGGAAAATCATGCAGACTTAATAGAAGATATTTGAAGAGGGAGGGGACGGGGTAAAAAAAAAAAGATATTTGAAGGAAAGTGAAAACTATACTGGTGAGAAAAAGTAGCACTTGCTCATTCTTTAAGGGTAGCAAGGGCTATTGCATGAGAATGCCATCATGGGGCTTTGCCGGTGCCTCTGGCAGCCCTGAGGCTGCCCCTTCAGATCTTTTCCTCCACAAACCATAAGAAAATGTAAAAAGATGAAGTTTCATGTTTTGATGCTTTTGCTTAATAGAAGTTTCCATGATTTTGTGCTATTACTTTTAGAGTTACTTTTGTAGGATTGATTTTATTATTGAACTTATCCCTGTTTAAACCAGTTGCAACTTTAACTATTCGTCTATACATTATTTATAAATTTACTAGTTATACAATTTTATTTTTTGGTCTCAATATGGCTTTCTTTTTTTGTATTTAATTCTTAGAATTATCATTTTTATAATTACCTTATTTTACTGATTTCTAGTCATTGTTGACTATGAGAAGACTTCAAAAAGTTCATGGAAAAATTATCTTTATCTTTTCATTTTTCCATGATTTTTTCAAATTTACATGGTGTTAGTGAATTATTTGTGATGGTTCTACTAATAAGTTTTGTAACTCCCACCAAATGACAAGTCGAGTGAAGCAAGTAAGGAATATGGACTCTACCGTAGAAATTGGTCAATTTTACCATCCTCTTAAGTTTCAAATAAGTCATTTTAGAGACAGGAATGGATACTTTCACTGTCATCAAGAAAGACGAGTCAAGAAGGCAGCAGGAATCTTTAAAATAGGAACCTTCTCAACCCAGGAGAAAAATCCCACGGCACAGGAAATGCACAGAAGTACCATCAAACAGCAAAGACACCAACCCAAAAGAACAAGACTGGGTGGCTAGCTTTCCAGGCGACCATAATAGGAAGTCATCTAAATTACAAGCAAGAGTCTATTATGGAACAAGTTGCTTCTGGGAAATTAAACAGGGGAATTTGTTTGCTGACCTTCTGAGCTCAAAAACTACACACCAAACTCACTGCCAACAAGTCAAACCCGAGTTCACAAGTCATAGAACTAGAGCCTAGCTTATTCAGGGTTAGGCTTATGGGAGAGAGGATTGTCCTTTGGTATTTTTTGCCATGCTAAGGGGGCTTCGTAGCACCAGCCAGGCAGGGCAAAGGCCAAGGAACTGCATAGCTGAGAGGCCAAGGAACGGTTAGCTAAAATTGTCACATGGGCGTTAAATTACATCCAATCTTTTGTATCTATTTTGATGATCATATGACTTCTATCTTCTTTAAATTATTTGATGCATTATATTAATTTACTTTTGAGTGTTAAAACAAACATGCAGCCCTGAAATAAAATATGTCACTGAATTGATAAATTGAAAATGAAAATATTTTGTTTAGGATTCTTAAATCTATGGTTATGTAGAAAATCAGTTGTGATGGTTCTCTCTTGAAGCATTTTTATCACATTTAAAAATTATTTGCTGGCACTTTTCTTTCTTTTCATTGGCACTTCTTCTGTATAACATACAATTCACTAGTTTAATCATAGCAAGATGTATTGTACAATCTTTACCACAAGCAATTTTAGCATGTTTTCTTCTTCCTTATCATTGTTACTTAGGTATTTTTTCTTAATTTTGGAAAATATACACACAAAAAAGCATTCCCAACATATATATATATATATATATATATATTTCAGTGTCATTGATTATATTATTTGTATCCCTCTCTGAACTGTTCCACCACTTTTAAAATAAACTCAATGTCCCCTAAGCAAATATTTTCCCTTCCTTACCCATGGTAACCATAGGTCAAGTTTGGTTTCTTTCTTTTCTTTTTTGTTTTAAGCAGTTTCTTGAAATAATATTCATATATCATAGCTCACCTTTAGAAGAATTGTATGTCCATCATCACAATCAGGGGGGAAGATGAGGAGAATTAGGAAGCAATCAATAATTGCAGTAGGAGGGAAGGAGCATTAAAGATGAAGTTATTAAAAGAGTTAAGAGCTATTGTTTTGTTTTAGCTGTAACATAGTTGGTGATAATAAGCTGACAGATAATACTAAATTATTTGTGAAATATTACAAATGAAATAAAGGAGGGTTAAGATTTCTCCATGGGAAGACTTAATAGCAGTCTCTGTTAAAGGAAATGAAATTACTTATAATTTTATCTATTTTATATTGTTAATGTTTCCTTTTTCCAATGAATTTTTCGTTTCAATTTAGTTTTCATGTATATTTTTATAAAACTATTCATTATATATTTATAAGCTTAGTGTCTGTGTGGTTTTTATCAAGAAACTCATTAGCTCTTAGTTAACTAATTTGTGTATTCCATATTTTCCTTAATCACATTCTATAATAGATTTACCATATGATTTCATCTTTTTATAAAACCAATAATATCTGAGACTATTATAAATTATTTCATCTGATTTGACCACAGAATGAATAGATATGTACTCCAACTAAAAGCAAGAACAGATTTATAAATAAACATTCTCTCATCACATATTAATTTGGAAGAATTAAAAAGAAAATTCAAGCCCATGAGTAGTAGTGTTGAAAGTTTCTCTGGATAAAATATTGAATGATGCAGGAATCATCAAAAGAAGATGGAAAAATACATAGATTAATTGTACCAAAAGGAACAAGTTGAACCATTTTAAGTGGTACTACCATGAAGTTCCTGAAGAATCCCAATCTTAGACTTCTGACTCAGGGTTGGGGGGCAGCACCTCAGCTGTTTGGGGATTCGACACAAGAGGGCAATACTGGAAATTTTAATGCTGAATTTGTTGTGGGTGGGGCACGTAGAAGATTAATCCTCTCCATCTTGACTGCAGGAACAGCAATGGGGACTTTCAGGTGCTCTCCTAAAAGGGTATGTGTATTGTTAGGTAACCTGGACTCAGTACATGTAACTCTGAAAGAATGGGGTCTGGACTAAATGGTTTATGATATATCCTACTCTCTATTTAACAGAGAGATATTCATCAGCTCTGTGTCAGGGTTCTGAGACT
Organism: Nesogale talazaci; assembly: GCA_004026705.1. Classification (NCBI taxonomy): domain Eukaryota; kingdom Metazoa; phylum Chordata; class Mammalia; order Afrosoricida; family Tenrecidae; genus Nesogale; species Nesogale talazaci. The sequence goes on along the minus strand of PVJH01005722.1, from coordinate 62,377 downwards.
AGGGGTATTTTGCTTGTTTGTTTGTGTTGGTGTACACAAGACAGGCAGAAGGGGCAATCTTAGGGAGACAGAAACTGAACTGATGGTTCCTGGGTGGGGGGGCCATGGGAGGTTAGGAAGCAAAGGGAAGTGAGCAGTGAGGCAAAAACAATGAACTCAGGGTAATAGTAGGGGTTCTAAAATGATGGGGAGGAGGGTGACGCTTTTCAGGTTTTGTTTAATCCATCAAAATATATCTGAATTTCTGGAAGGTGAATAATGACTGAACATGAAAAAAAAGAAACAAAGAGGAAATAAGAAAATATGTGAACATATATGCATTTGTTAATATATAAAATGTCTATTTTATGTATACATATGTATGTATGCACATGTAACAAGGAAGCAGATGAACTTTGTGCTTCTACACAAATCTTACCTCACTAGAAGAATATTTTGTCCTGATAAGGTGGCATTAGATGGTACTCACCTTCCTGATGCAATATGTGAAGACAAAATAGGTGCATAAGCAAATATGGTGAAGGAAGCTGAAGGTGCCCAGCTATCAAAAGATCAAGTGTTTGGGGTCTTAAATATTTGCAGTTAAACAAGCAGCCATCCCATGGAAGCCACAAAGAAGAAGGACACCAACCTGCACTAATGGGTTAATGGGAAAAGGTATCACAAGTTTAAAAGCAAGCAACAAATTGGTGTGAAGGAAGGTGGATGTAGTGGAGACCCCAAACTCAACTGCAAGATAATTGGACAGTCCATCTCAGAAGGACCACATCAAAAGGATGACAAATTCAAGATGAGAGACAGCACTGATAAACACATAAGTATCCTCTAGTGCTTTAACACTTCCTCCATTTACTATTATAGTTTTTATTTGTTCTACCTCATTAATCATGTCATATTTGCATAGCTTCATCTGTATATTTAAGATCATTTGATATATGAAAGCCAAGATAGAAAGCCTTTAGAAACAGTATAACAGTAGTGATTCTCTGAGGGTACAGGAAGAGGGAATGTGATATAGGAAGCTGATAGCTTTGATAACTGTATTATCCCATTCAATGGCATTGAACAAAATAATTGTATATGTAGTTGACATATATATATATTGATCATGATGGGAGTTGTATGAGTCCTCAATAAAATGATTTATAAAAAGCTATTGTATATGAATGGATATATTGGATGTGTAAGAGATGGCCAAAAACATGAATAAATTAGAGTTCTTGGGCCATATGGTGGGTGGGGGGAGGGGGAAAGGAGCATATATCAAGGAGGTTAGAAGAATTAAAATGTTTTGAAATTAATTGCAGCAGCCATTGTACAAAACTGCTTGACAAGATTGAACTATGGAATGTTATGATATCTCAAATAAGAGATTTTTAGAAAATGAATAAATGGTACTAAAGGAAGAAGTATAATCTGCACTGAAAATAATAGTCAAAACAAGGCTTCAGGAATTGTTGGAATATCAATTGAAATGTTTCAACAAGCTGATGAAACACTCACTCCTAAATGTCAGGAAATTTGGAAATTATCCTTTTCACCAACCATCTGGAAGAGATTTATATTCCTACCCATTCCAAAGCAAGGAGACCCATCAGAATGCTTACATTATAGAATATAATAGACATTATATGAAAGTAAAATTTTTCTGATTATAGGGGCTACCAGAGGTTCAGGCTGGATCCAGAAGAGGACATGGAACAAGGGATATCATTGCTGATGTCATGTGGAGCTTAGCTGAAAGAAGAGAATACCAGAAAAATGTTTACTAGTACTTTATTGATTATGCAAAGGCGTTTTATTGAAGGGATCATAACAGACTATAGAGACCCTTCAGAAGAATGGGAATTCCAGAACACTTGATTGTGTTCCTGTAAAACATTTAGAGATCAAGGAGCAGTTGTACAAATAGAAAAAACAAAAACATAAAACTGCATACAAAAATGAACTCAAGATGAATCAGAAGCCTAAATGTAAACCTCAGAGCTGTCAATATCATCAAGAATAAAATGGAACACACTTAAAGGCCTTATTTCGGGACATACTTGGCTCCAAAATATAATAGAGGAAGCACACATAGTGGCAGAAAAAATAGAATACTGGGACCTATTAAAAATAAAACACTTATGTATATCAAAAAAACTGAAGTGAAAAAAATTGAAATGAGAGTCAATGGATTGGGAAAAATGTTTGCAATATCATAATGGAAAAATGACTAAGTAAGAAGATCTACAGAATTCTACCACACTTTAGTAAGAAAAATAAATAAATAACCCACTTAAAATATGGGCAAAGCACATAAATAGACAATTCACTAAGGACAACACTTGAACGGCTAACAAACACATTAGGATATGCTCATATTCAATGACGACATATCATACCCACAACTATAGCCCAACTTTACAAAAACATAAGTTGTAGAAAGATTGGCTGATTGTGCTTAGGTTACCCCAAATCAGCAGATTCTCCTACTACTCTGGTAAGTGAACATTACCGGAAATTCAAGTCAAAGCAGAGAAAGGGAAACATGCATGCCTTAGAGACGGCATTTATAATAGTAGGAAAATGGGGAGGATAAATCTGCCATCAGGAAAAAAAATACTTAGCACTTATATATAACCCAAGGAGAAAATATGCCTTATACTAGGTTCTTACTATTTGCTTGACTTAAGTTCTGGACTGTTAAAGGTTTCAAACAAGCAGCTTTCTAAGTGAAGGGCCAACTAAATCCAAATAAAAGTATACCATTTGTGTTAATCTGGGTTGACAAAGAAAGAAATTCAGAGATTCATATGTATATAAGAAAAAGCTTTATATAAAAAAGCAATTGTGTACTGAGAAAACATCCCAGCCCAGCCCAGATCAAGTCCATAGTTCAATATTAGCCTGTATGTCTGATACCAGTCTTTAATTCCCTCTTCAGCCTTACACAACTTCATGTCTTTTCCCATTGTCGTGATGTTGCTAATGAGTTCAGTTGTTAAAATTTACTCTTGCTTGGCTCCACAATCAATGGGTTATACTACAGATAATATATAACTCAGGGGTGGGGGGGTCGTGATGATTTAAGGGCACACTCATTATAGGAAGTGGAGGTATAAAGCAATATGTGATAAAATGGGGTGATCCTAAATTCAGGGAGCAGTCTAATTTTCAATGTCACCAAATAGTTTTGATTTGTTCTCTGTCCCCTCATAGAGACCATTAACAGTAGGCTGTGAGCCCCACCTATGGGGACCAGACTCATGGGTGAAAGCTTGCAGAAGTCATCTATTGTTCTTAACACAGGGAGTGGGCCCACCCAGACAGTAGTCTGACAGGCTGAAAACATCTGATCTCTCACCATGTGTTGAGAAGTAGGCTCGAATGTTTGGTAAAACTTTGGAAAGTTGGGAGAAAGCCATATTAATCCCACACATGGCCAATGAATAGATTCCAGCTTCACCTGTCTACCCATTGGCACTTAGAGCGTTTTGACTACTGACTTTGGGGTTAGAAGTCCAAGATTTAACCCACTATGACACCAGAACTCCTTGATGAAAATTGTTACAGGGTGGAATAACAGGAATCTTGGAAGTCATTTATAATCCACACTTTTTTCATACGTTAATGAGCTCTGTGTGTGTATATGTATATATGTGTGTATATATTTGTGTGTTTAACCATTATTAAGAAGCTGTTACATTAGTTTTAAGGAATATGGATTAATTAATAAAATATAAACCAATAATCAGGACTTTAATTGACCTGTGTGTGCATTTATCTGAGAAATAGTAATAGTATTCTGAATTGTTGCAGTGTTAGGTAGCACCAAGAATTGTGTCTGGGGCCAGAGTGCTGGGCCTGAATTTTGTGGTGGTGTGTGATATTGGGCATGTTTCTTAGCCTCTCTATGCCTTGATGTCCATTTCTTACATTATGAATACAAGATTACTGATGAAATGAGTTATTACATACACTTTGGAAGAGTACTGGCTATATGGTGGCTGTTAGGCAGCAAGAGTAAGGACCATTGTGTCCATTGCACATGCTCGGAAGTTCCAGCTATCAGCTAACAAAGGGCGGCACCCTGCACGTGCTCAGAGGTTTGAGCTTCTGACCAAGAGGGTTGTCTCACCTGACTGTTCTGACCTGGATTGTCTCACCTAGGCCAGGTGAACCCAATTCAGCCAATAGGGTCAACCAGGGTCTTCAACCGTGCCTCTCGGTGGAGGTCTTGAAAAGACCAAAGGTTTTGCTGTGGCACGCTCGTCCCCGGTGGCTGATATACAATGCAACACAGCCGAGCTGTGGTCCCGCAGCCCACCGCACCACTTTCCCTGGCAGCTTCCCAGCAGGCAGATGGGGGTGAGGGACCCTACTTGAAACTTCTTCTAACTTTCATAAAACTCCTTTGCATCACAAACCAGACTTCGGCGAGAATTCTTTCTCATGGGAGCCAAGGATCGAGATATATATCTTTTCTCAAAAAACTTAACAGGGCCTTCAAAGAATTTGTGGAAAAATTGAATTTAGGATCATGCTATTTCTTCCAGAGAATGTTGGAAGCCTCTTTTATACCAATTGCAAAAAGGTACTAACATTAGTATTAGGAAGCATAGTATATACATCACGTGGCAGATACAGCTGTCAGACAAGCATCCTCTAAGCATTTATTAAGTTGTGTCTAATTTGTATTGAGTTTGTATAGTTATTTTAATTGCATAGAAAAGGAAATTGAAGCTTGAGAAATGGAATCCCATCAGAATTTTGTCAATTACTTACGTTCTGAATCAAGTGCTCTGGCAGCACAGAAGATAGAGCAAGAAATCAGGCTTATGAAATGTGGGAGTTATTATTGTAGGATGGAAGTTTGGCTTGGAAATTAAAACCCGAGTTTACATTACGCATCTCAATCCTGCCAGTCTCTGAAAGGGAGTGAAGACAGTCTATTCCTGGCAACATTTAGACACAGAAACTTAAGTGTTACCCGTGTCCTCGAGGGTGGCTGTGAGTTGACAGTGCCTTGCTGTGGTCAGGTTAGTGGAAATAAAGCACCGAATTTCCTTCCAGGCTGAAAGAATAACATTCTAAAGGGGTGGGGTGGGGAATGTAGCAGTTGTAGTGTTAGAGAAAAGCTCTGTGTTGTTGGTGTTAGGGCAATCAGGGTCTACACTCCGAGAAGAAGTGTGCTGTCAGAGATTCTAAGGAATGTTGAGAGAATCACGGACACCGATATCTATGGAATTGGTGGCGTCTCAGCCTCTGAGCTTGCTGTGACAAAATTTTGCATTTCTTTCTGGTAGTCTAACTTCCTCTTGCTTGCAGATTAACTCGCTCAATTCCTTCCGTGAGAAGTTGCCCGACCTCAGCATGCGCTTCAAACAACGGATTTTCTCCTGGATCATTCCCCACACACGGTAACAAATTCGCCCAAGGTAGAGTCGAAGAAGCTCTGAGAAGCTCTGAGAGCTGAGGGCACACTGAAAGCTTGACAATGACATGAGACTCTGGTCCAGCAAAGAAGTCTAATGTAAGCTATGGCATGAAGTAGGAACCTTTTCTCTCTACCACAGAAACAATATGTATGACTAATAATACACTTACATCAATTTTACATCTATAATATTAAGTTGACCTCTATTTTTTGGCCTTTGTATCTGTTAGCCTGAAACATTTGCCATTCCAATTTTCTCAAACTTAAATTAATAACTGTTGTGGTTATGCTAAACATTCCACTTTCTTTCTGTTCTCTGGCTTTCTGCCACGATATAATGGGAGCTATAAGCCACTGTACTCCTGCTCACTCCCCTTACTGGGCACCAAGGCTTGCAGTTAGCTTTAGTTTAGGTTATCTGACATAGACCATATGGTCTATCCCCACAGATTTCCTTTCCTTTATTTTTCAAGGTTAATTTCCTGAGATTTCCTTTATGTAACTTTCAAAAGCAGATTTTGTATTGTTTACTGTTTATATTTTTCTATTACATTTTGTCATATTTCTACATAGTTACTTCACACATATATGCTAATAGTAAAGAATTTATAATGTTAATGCTTGGATTGGATGCATACACATGAATGGGGCCTTATGATAAATTATGAGTGATGATAAAAGTTTTTTAAAGATGTTCTGGAAACACCCAGGAATGAATAAACTTCATTCCACTCTGATGTATTGTTAAAGATGCAAAAACAGGCCATTCAGTTATCACCCAACAAATGAGTGGCAATATATGAAGGGCATTTCAACTATAACGTATTGGTATTTTAAAATGTTGTTTCACAGGAACTTCAGGAGATATATATATATATATATATATATATATATATATATATCACGAAAAGGAGGCAGTAACAGCTATCTGGTAATCACTGGTGCTCTTATAGAGCTAAACACCATCTGGCGCACATTCTTAATATTTTTCCTAGAACACCTTAATAAGATGTACCATTGGCATCCCATATGTTTCTCCTAGATGATAATCACTATAACAGAGGAAAAACCAAAACATAGCTGACATGTATACTAACAAGGCATACTAAAATTGCATTGTGCATCTGCAGACATAATTCACTTCAACTTTGCAGCATTTCAGCTTGCCTAGTGTTTACACATATGTTACAACCACAATACTAATATAACCCAATTTTTAAAAATATGGGTTTAAGTATACATAGAACTTAGTATCAGCCAAGCCTACACTGCCAGAAAGAATTGGTTAAACTGTACACAGACTGTTGAATTTTCAAACAGAGCACTGATATGCAGTAACAAATATTTTTTAAATTTTGTAATTTATTAGTCATAGAGAGTGATAATCTCAGAGAAACAAACTGTAGTTAGATGTCATCAAGTCTGCTCTGACTCCAATGGCTCTTTATAAAAAAGAACAAAACAATGAATTGTTTGGTTGATAATATTTTTTGTTTTTAAGCAATATCATAACCACAAAAATGTTCACAAGATCTTTGTTCTGATTGCAAGGCAAAGCTCATTTTTCTAGGCCAGATCTAGAACAATTTCAATGAATATTCATTTAATGAAGGAATCAATTTCTACCTTACCATTCCAATTCATATTATTTTCTTTTCAAAGTTCTTTCTTCAACCTCTTAATATCATTAGCCAAAAATATGGTAATTATTGGACTAAGTATTACAAGTACCCTATTTCCAATCAGTAATCTTTTTCACTCGTCTGAGGCACCCTAGCATAAAGACCTATAGCCCTGCTAGCCGTCTGTTGCAATTCTCCTCCTTCAAGAGATTCGATGAGCCAGAACCTCAGTACCAGGCAGCAAAGTGCAAATGTAGAATTGACGTAAAAGTAGAGGCAGATTCATACAATAATTCTAGCTGCAATATTCACCAAAGGCAGAACTAGATGAGTTTGTCTTGTGCCTACTGATGTCAGGTTACTTGAATCAGCATTTCCTCTGCTAAGGAATTGTGAAACACATTTTGAAATATTAGAGTGAGTATAAATCAGAAAGCCTTGATGGGGCAATGGTCTAAGCACAACTAACAAAAACTCTGAAAGATCAGATCAGTCATTGAACACATCGTCTGCTCAGTTGGCAAGAGACCAGGCAGTCTGCTTCCTAAGGATTTACAATCTTGGAGCCTAATGCAGCAGTTCAAATGCCTCCTATAAGGTCATTATCAGTCAGAATCAACTTAATGTAGTGATCCTTTTTCTAATTTTGAGTAAGTTATATAATCTAAAATTAGATACCATGCTTGGACCTAACTAACAAACATAATGCTCCTTTGGACATAGATGTTCTCTAGAAGAAAGCTATAAATAAGAAAATTATTCAAAGAGATAGCAGGTGAAATCAGCAAGATTGTAGCAGAAACTGAGATTCTAAATATCTTAGAATTTAGTATCTTAGATATTTTTCTTACAAAAAATCAAAGTTACCTGGAATTAAAAGCATCTGGAGCTCGGATGGAAACGCAAAGGTTCAGAGAACAATGACAGCTACAGGCATATGAAGAAGCATGGCAAAATATATGTATTTATGTTTTATGAGAAACAATGAATGACTTTTAAAAATGTCTCCAATTTTTTCTCCTGATTTACAAAAGAGCCCTGTAGTCCTGCTGGGTGAGCATATGACTGTTTAAAATTAAAAAAAAAAAATCTGGATTTGAATCCCCGATTGTGAAGGAGACTGAAATATCGGCACCTGAAAATGCACCTTTGCCTTACAAAAGATAATCGGAAGGAAATATTAGGAAATAAAGTGCTACATTAAAGCTTTCTGACTGTTCAATCCTGTCTTCAGTACTAGCTGGCTTTTCTGTGTACTGTAGTAACAGTCATGTGTGTGTTTAGAGCTCTGTATGGGAACAGATGGAAAGTTTTAGAGGTAAATCTGCAAGTGTATGTTGACAAGATGGGAGAGAATAGCATCTGACTCAGGGCTTTATTTTATATTCATTTGTTAATATTTCTACTTTATCCTGAAGTCCCAGGACTTGGACCCTGGAAAGGCACTTTCAGTTCAGAAAGGGCTCATTTCACACAGCAGAGACATCTCTGTCCATTCAGTAGGTCTACCTAGCTTGCCATGAAATATAAATAGAGGGGTTGGAGACAAATCTGTGCTTATCCAGGTGATGCAGCCTAGTTTATATCACAAATAAATACTAAAATAAAAAAATAAAACATCTGAATATATTGAACATTACTAATTCTCTGAAACAATGGCATAGATGAAAAATCATTTAAAATATTTGTGATTGGGTTTTCTATAATATGTTAAAGAGTAGAATCTAAAGCAGTCAATAAGCTATATTTTCTGGATGCTGCTAATATAAGCCATATAGATAGTGATAAATATCCATGTTATATTTCTATTCTTTAAACATATAAAAGAGCCATACATTTTCATATAGCCCCTTAGTTCTGAATAATCTTGTTTCTCCCAGAAGTCAGAAGAGGAAAAAAAAATTATTTTCAGCATATTTGTGAGACAGTCAATCCTAACTTCAAAGTTTGTAACACTATGTCGAGAACAAGTTTAAGCAAGAAGCACCTGATAGAATCCAGATTTCAGCAGCACGAAATAAGCAGAAATTTTGGAAGAAACTGGATCACTAGAAATACACCAGCCATTAGAAGGGGGGGGGTTTCAAAATGTTTAGCTTTCAATTCTGTTTTTCCAGAAACTTCTTGAAGTCCCCTCATATCTATCCCAGAAGTACAGGTCCCACACGCAATTATAATTGCTAGAGCAGAGTTAACAGCTATTAAGATGGAGGCCCAAGAAGAGAGAGGATGTGAATAGCTAATAAAATGCTCATCCGCTAAATGTGGAAACTGCTCATTTAAGGGGCTTCTAGGAGCAGAACAGGGGTTGCTGCATAATATCCCACATGTAAGGTGGTTGTCACAAAAGATAAAGAGCTGTAGACCTGAGATATTAGGAAAAATTAACCACTTTTTCAATTCTTTTTTTGGGGGCGGGGGCATCACTTCCCCCTGGTGGGAGTGGGAGGCCCAGCCTTGCTCCTGGAAAGCTGCTGCTGGATTTGAACCACCAGCCCTGTGGACCACAGTCCCGCACACAACCACTACGCCACCACTTTTTCAATTCTAATAATAAACTACTAAAAATTCATCAGAAAAATTTAGCATTCAAATGTGAGAAGCGCTAAATTAATCTGCTCAACATCCACATAAAAATACTAAAATATGGAAATAAAACAGTATATTAAACTCTTCTAATCACCACAGAAACATTATTACAAAATAGACTAACATTACAATGAACTTTCACAATTTTTCACAAAATTGTACATAAGACATAAAACGTCGAATGAAACCATGGAGTGAAATACAAAAACTTGGAGGAAGTTTGTTAAAAACAAAAAGAAAATTAGTTAAATACTCGCCAAATTCATGAAAGAAATAGTATTAAAAAGAGAAAGTAGCTTCATAAAAATCTTGCCAAAGGTAACGAGGAATACGGAGTCATAAGAAATTAGAATAATAAAGAAGGTAAATGAGAGAAGAAAACAATGGCAACAAATTCTTGACATTCCTCTCAAAAACATAAAAACAGGGCCGGGCCCCGGTGGCGTCGTGGTTGTGCGCGGGACTGCGGCCCACTGGGACGGAGGTTCAATTCCAGCAGTGGGGCTGGGGCTCCTACTCCCACCACCAGAGGGCAGTGATACCAAAAAATAAATAAATAATAAAAGATATCCTGTTACAAAAATATAGTAGGACAAAACAACAAGAATAGTGGAGAAGTTAGAAGAACACAGATGCTCTTCATATTACTATTTATAGTTAGGACACTGATTAAACAAATAGAGGAGGTGATAAAAAGTAAAAGAAGTAATATAAGAAAAGTGAAAGAAAAATAGTACCTAATCAATAATATATGGTCTTTTGTTAAAAGAAAATATTTTCTAATAGTATTAGAGAATAATTGTTTTAGATATTTATCAGATGTACACTTAAATCAAGGACATTTTAAAATATGTTAAACGCATGGACAACTATAAAGCAGGTAATGAAAACTATGAAGCGCCTTTGCTCTTTACGCATGGTTTCAATAATAGTTTTTAGTAATGTTTTTAATTATCTTTTTTGGTAATAGATAACACTTTAATTAGTTGTTATTAAAAAATGAAGTTGCATGAATATATAGGAACAAATAAGCGTGGCATGTATTTTTTAAAGAATATAGTCCAACTCAAGAAATCAAACAACAATATCCCATTAAACCTTTCATAAATATGGTTCTCTTTCTTTCCCCATCTTTCGTCCTTCCCTCCTAAATCCCCTGTCACTCCCCTGTCCCTGTTATCACCCCACTATATCTTTAGTCTTTTAGAAGCCTATACTTATTTTTAAATGACCTATTTTACATAATTTGCATGACTAATGAGTTGTGTTCGGCTGTGGCTCAAATCTATAAGAGAGAAAGATATGGCTATCTGTTCCTGTTAAGATTTCTAATTCTGGGGGATGAGCCCCGGTGGCATAAGTGGTTGAGTGCGGAACTGCAGCCCGCAGGTTTGGCGGTTCAAATCCAGCGGTGGCCCTCAGGAGCAGTACTGGGTAGCGCCCACGACCACCAGAGGCAGTGATGCCAAAAAAAAAACAAACACACACACACACAAAAAACAAACAAACAAACAAAAGATTTCTAATTCTAGAAACCCAACTGTACTCTTTTCTATAGGATCAATATAAATCAATCAACGCAGCAGCAGTGGACTTTCATTTGTTTGATAATTATTGCTATCTCCAAACCTTTGAGATTAGAAATCTGACACTTCTTGCTTTTGTTATTTTTCTAATATCTAGTTTTCTTATAGGTTTTTATTCAGAATGTCAGTTTGTGGTTTTGAACTAAAAAAGGAACAACAAGAAATTCATAGTGTATATTTCTTATTCAACTATTGACTTCTGTTTATGCTCTTCCAGTTTATGTTTATTTTCAGTCTTATTTATAGCTTGAAGAAGGAATGTCATTTTTGGAGATACAAATTTTCTATGACACAGAAAAATTATCTAATAGTATAAGTCTCTATTTTAGCTGCTAATCCCCAAAGACAAATGGTTCAAAGAGCAAGGAAGTTGATCATAAATTATTTACATGAAGAAGCACCTTGATAGATAACATAATTTGTCCCAGTCTCAAAAGGCAAAAATTCATATTAGAGAAACTTCAAACAGTATCACTTTCATGTCATTTAATCCACAAAATTGAGTCAGCAACATCTTATAATCAACAGAATCAAAAATAGTTGATAAATGAAATGTCATTAAAAGTATGAACAGTTATCCATCATTCAGGAAAAATTCATCCATCACCCATAGACCAAACTCAATTCTTTCTTACAATAAGCACATATACACTACACTGAAAACTGTCAACTTTTAATGATCTGTCAACTTCTCTTCTATGACCATGTGATCACAATCAAAGAAACAATAAGAAAGTTCACAGAATGTAAGTTAAAAGGGCTTCCATGATGACAAAATTTTAATTTAAAATGAAAAAATAACAAAATGTAACATCCATTTTACTCGCTGATCTAATCTGTGATTAAGATATTCTGTTAGGCAAACACCTCTCTTCACATAAAATTATACTTCTCCTACCAATATTTTACAAGTGAAGAGGGTGAGACTTTGTCTACCATAATTTGGACATGCTATAGGGAGAGACTAGTTTCTTGAAAGAGACACTGTGGTTGGTAAAGTATAAGGTCAATGAAAAAGTGGAAAACTTTAAGGATAAGTATGAACACAGTGGCTGCAAAATTGAGCTCATCACACATGACAAAGCTCTGAGGGTGGCACCAGGCACAGGACAGGCAGTGGTGCCTTTCCTTGTTCATATAAACACTGTGCAAGAGAACTGACTTGATGGAACCTACCCAATATGTTACTTTTTCAAACGAAATAAAATAAAAAGAACATACAGGAATCTAAAAATACTACACAGAAATTGAACTTAAAAATTGTCTTGAGTTCAATACTATAAATATGTGTAATTATTGTAGAAATACAGATGAATGGTAATTTAAACACATCAGAAAATAGCTAACCATAAGTAAGAATGTACAATACAATCATCAGTCTCAAATAAAAGCCAGATATTCTATTTATTCCTCATTAATGGATGATATAATATATTTATCATTTATGGAGCTGGATGTCTTTAAAGTACTCTAAAAAGAACTTAACACATTTTTTGCATATCTATTTGGACTGCTAATAGACAGTTCTTCATGTAGAATTATGTATTGTGGCTACAGTTTATAAAGTGTTTATATAATTTGTATGCATAACTCAGATGCAATGATTCAGTAAAATCAATTAATTTTTAACTGCCAATTAAATTTACATATAAGCACAGAAAAAGAAATAGTGTTTAAATACAAATATTGATGAACTCTAAAACCTGGAGTGTGTGTGTGTGTGTGTGTGTGTGTGAATATGGCACTGGGTGCACCCAGCCAAGAAGCATTCTCCAATTACTATGCTTTTTCATTTATTTCTACTTCAAATAACTGGGAATTTTCATTTTATAATATATTGTAAATTACAAATGAACTATGTTTTTATTGATTTTGAAAGGAACATTTCCAAGTATGAAAGTAATAGCTTTTTGATTGATTCAGTCAGGATGAGATAGACATTGAGAATAAAGGGGGAATTAATCAGAAAGTTGATTTGGAACCTGTTCATAATATAGATTTCCATTTTTCTGTGTCATTGTTCTCTTTTTAGAGTTCTGATGAACTGTTTGCACCAAGTTGAATGATAAAATGACTATTACTGGAGAGGCAGTAAGTATATACACACACAAAGATGAATTAAGTATGGGTATATCTTAAAATTAAAGGGAGAAACAAAATTTTACCTTACAAATTCTGAATAGAAATGCTGCTTTTTAAAGGTCTGTTGAATATAAAATCAAATCTCATAATATAGAATATGTAAAAAGCAAGCATAAATAAAATCAGGATGATAAAGAGATATTATAGATATAAAAGAACTACCAAACAGATATTCTATAAAATATGCGTGCAAAGTGCATTTATAGCTATCAGATTAGAACAGATTACAACTTGCTGGCTTTAACATTGACATCTTTTTGCTTTTTGCAATTGCATCATTCAGCAACCTATGCAAATTGAAATTCTCATCCAGGAAATATCCTAGCCACTATGCAGAAAGTTGGGACAAACTAATGTGGTAACCATGTCCTGATGCAGAGATGTAGATGACAGTGGTTCTGTATCCACATTGAAGTGTACATACAGAAGTATGAGACTAGATTAAGGAGAGACAAAAGACAAAAACATGAAGGACACAAATATAGTTGTGAGAATTGAACAACTTGGTTGTGAAAGGGAAAAATTATAAGAAAAAATGCTAACAAACATTAAGTTTCAGCCTTATAGTGACTTCTGTATGTCATATACCTATAGAGAAATAACGAGAAGGGTAGGAAAGTAAATAAGGGAAGGTCCATGAAGAGGTAGATGCATTGACACGATATAAGATGAGGGGTTCACTCTTCTTCAATGAGCAGAACAAAAGACAGTGTATCCAAACATTTCCTATAAACTAGTTTACAATGCTTCATTGTTTTCTCCAGGATTTCATTATTTCCCAGTAAGACTGAGAAAGCTGTTGTATTCATCCAGAAGGCTTTTATTAGGTACAAACAAGAAGGAAAATTAGAATTGGGAATTTGCCAAAAATTACTAATGACAGATATCAGTAAGTAGGTTGGCATTTTTTTTAAATGTGAGGAATAATGAACATAAAATTAATGGGTTCTGACGTAGGGCAGTAACAAGAAGATGTGGAACCAGCAGAAATAAGGAACCAAAAAGAGAATTTTAAATTTATGATTGTAGGAATTGGCATTTCCTTATCTAGCAAGTCTTATTGCTGTTAGCTACTATCCAGTTGGTCCAATTAGAGAAAACCCATCCTAGTCCTGTGGCATCGTCACGATTTCTTATGTTTGAGCCCATTGTTGCTCCCACCTCATGGGGGGGTCCTCCCCTTTTCACTGCCTCTCTACTATACAAAGCATGATGTCCTGTTCCAGGGACTTGACCTTACTGATAAAATGTGCAAAGTACATGAGAAAAAGCATACTACCCTTGCTTCTAAGGAGTGTTTTGACTATACTTTTTCCAAGACAATTTTTTTGTTCTCCTGGCAGGCTATGATACTTTCGATATTTAACACTCTAATTCAAATGCATCAGTTCTGTTATTTTCCTTATTCATTTCTTTATCTACTGTCACATGCCTAATTGAAAATACCATGACTAGGATCAGTTCAACCTCAGTTCTCAAATTGAAATCTATACACTTTAATATTTCTAAGAGGTGTTTAGCAGCTGGTTTACCCAAATACAAAACATTGTTTGTTATTTTGACTGCTGTTTTCAGGGGTATTGATTATGGGTCTAAGTAAAATGAAATTCACAACAATTTGAAATTTTTCTCCATTTGTCAAAAAATTCTTTACTATCTGTGAAGATCATTTGTTTTCTTTATAATGAGGTATTATTCATACTGAATGTAGTCTTGATCTTTATCAGCAAGTGTTTCAAGTAAGAAAATAATGCCACCTGCATATTGCTTGTTGTGACTGACCCTTCCTCCGATGCTGATCCCATGTTCTTTTTCATATAGGCAAGTTTCTCAGGTGATTTTTTTCAGCATACAATCTGAATAGTATGGCAAAAGCATACAAATCATTTATTCCCTTCTTCTGTTTGAAAGATTGTCTCTTGGCCTATGGAGAGGTTCCACATGAGGACAATTGTTCTGGAATTCCCATTCTCCTAAATAGTATGTTTTAAATATTATCCAAAGTTTTTATGGTCCATCCAGGCGAAAGTCTTTGCATAGTCAACAAAACATAAATAAATAGTACTGTGGTATTCCCTGATTTCCTCTATGATTCATCTGATATCAGCCATGACATCCTTCCTTATAAAATCTCTTGGGTCTCTGTCTTGAATTTCATGTAACACTTGGTACAACTACTGCTTCAACTGCTCCTGAGTTATCGTCAGCAAACTTTTATTTTACATGTGATGTTTATAAGTTCCACCTCTCCATAATTAAGAACAAGCTACAGAATCTCTCCTGACATTCCTTTATTTTTTAAAATGTCAATCCTAAATATCTAATGATCTCATGCTTTGTCTTACACAATTTATCTGCTCTTTG
This sequence comes from Nesogale talazaci, assembly GCA_004026705.1. Taxonomy (NCBI): domain Eukaryota; kingdom Metazoa; phylum Chordata; class Mammalia; order Afrosoricida; family Tenrecidae; genus Nesogale; species Nesogale talazaci. The sequence goes on along the minus strand of PVJH01005722.1, from coordinate 46,655 downwards.
TTCAGTCATGTTCAAAGTGTCAAATCTATTTTCAGGTGGTCCTTAAATTCAAGTGCAACATTCTCAATATTGTGTTTGACTCTTCTGGACTAGTTTTGCTTTCTTCACCTATAACTTGAACTTTTAAAGAAACAATTGATGGCGTATTGCACACTCAGCCTTTGCTCTGCCCGATGATATGGAGCTTCTCCAAAGCCTATTTCCATAGATGTAGTCAATTTGATTTCTGCGTATGCCATCTGATGTGGTGGCACTTGACTAGTCACCATTCGATTGTTGAAAAAAAAAAAGAACTTCTAATGAATAACTCATTGGTCTTCCAAAACTCTGTCATAAGACCTCTAGCATTATTTTTATCACCAAGAGAGATACGCAAACTTGTTGTGCCAGCATGGCCAAAGATGCTAGGGAGGTCTGTTGTGACAACGTGGCCAACGCACACAGGAGATCAATTGAAGGGTGGAGATAGTGAGCCCCGCCCTTGCCCTCTTGCTCTTGGATCTTTGGAGTAGCTGGTGTGTTGTTCATTCTGTGCCTCGATCTCCAAGTGACACTACCCGTGGGTCACCTAACCAGTGGACTATGTTGCTGTGAGTTGAGTTCCTTCAAGCCCTACTTCGCCACACTCCTGGAATATAGATCTCGAGCTGGGGACTGTTGGATTCTGTTATCTGGCTGACTGTTGGTGACCTGCTCTGCTGTTTTCTGCTTGTGGCCGGATAGCTTGAATTGCTCTACAGAGGACTACTCAGCGGCCCTCAAGACTCCAAGAACTGCCAGTCTCATGCTGTCTCACGCAAGTGAGTTGACCAAGTCATTTGTATTCCTTCATAAATTAGTTAACTTTATTTCTGATCTTATATATCCTATCTATTTAGATATATAAAAGAATTACTAGTGTCCTGGTTTTGTTTCTGTAGAGAACCCTGTCTGACACACCAAGGCTATAGTGTCCAACTACAAGACTTTCTTTTTTTTTCCCCTAATTTTCACATTTCTATCACCAATAATGATCATTGTACTTTGATTGCCTCATTTCAATTTCATACAGCAGTAGTTGATATAAGTGTTTAATTTATTCATCATTAGAGGTTGTTGCATAAATTCAAATAACCATTGTATTACTTGGTCTTCCTTGTAGGCATATGGATATTATCCTATCACAGATTGCACTGTGTGTCAAGAAAAATCTTGAAATGTTTTTTCAGAAGATTAAAGCAATGCCATTTCTCTTCCTCCAGATTCAATTCTATTAAATTATATTTAATTTGAGTGTATGTTCTCATCTTCTCTTAGGTGATTTTTTACTGTCATGTTTTAGAAAGTTTATTGTTTTCTCAATCTAGTCATCCCTTTAAAAACTTTCTAAAATATAAATGCACATGAGTCACTTGTCTCATTCAGTTCTTGCTAAAACAATCAACAGACAGTAAAATTATCCTATGCTAGGCACAACTATAAATAGTTCAAAAGTTGTTTAGGGAACTGACAGACACGGAGAGTAAGTAGTACCAGACACAAAAATTCACCTTCTCTGGTGTTATATCAATAGGATAGATAGAAAACAAATATAGAGATTTGCATGTTAACCTTAGCTCTGTTGTAAATTGTCCGATACTCTCAAAGTTAGTAAAATATCTTTTATATAACTTGGTTTTCCCAAATGAAAAATAACTAAAAATGAAGTAAAATCAACTGTTTATCAAATCTCTAGCAGTCTATTCCTGCATGCAGATGAAATCCCATGTCAGGGTAGTGTGCAAAATAATTTAAATGCAAAAGGTTATTTTAAGGATCATATTGCTCCCAGTGGAAATTCTGTTATTTTTTAAATTAAATTAATAACTACATAAATATTTAATGATAAAAAATATCAGAAATACAAGAACTACAATGGGGATTTTAACACACATCTTAAAATGTTCCATCGTTAAGTAACAATAATAGTCATTTAAGGAACCCAAAATGTGCGCTTGCTACAGTCTCTAATTTTTGTATAGTTATAATAAATTGAAAAATGAATATATTTTATTTTATTTAGAAAACTAAGAATTATCTTTGCAAGAATATTTTGATATCATTTTTAAAATATCACTCCTTTAGACCAATATATGTATTTTATTTTAATACTTCTACAGGTTCAAATTTTCTGATTTTTTTATACCAAGCCTGGAAATAATTAGGATGCAAGTATTATGTAAGCTATAAATTATGCCATATATACTATATATGTGCCACATATATACACATATATATGTTCAATGTCTGAACTGAAGAAATGAGATTGTTACTATTTTGCTTTCCATTTCTGAATATTTCTGGTAGCAGGATAATCTTATAAGCATTGGTTTTTGGGTAATGGGCATGACCTGTTGTCTGTAAATCTGTAAATAGGCATACATTACTTTCAGGTAGAAGGAAAATAAGACAAAATAGATTCTCTAAATTTGAATGGTAGCAAATCTGACAAAGCATGCAAGCAAAACCTCCAGACATTTCTGTTATACTTAAATTTTAATTTATGATGCCCCAGGGAATAAAATAACTCAAAAATAACAGATATCTTGTCAACATAAGGAGGTGAGATTTGAGCTGCCCATTACTATCTCTTCATCTCCCACTGTATTACAGAATATTGATAGACATTTACATTTCTGGGTTTCATTATGTATCATATATATACCCCCATGTCCTTACAAAACTCGCTGCCATGCGACCAATGCTGACCCCTTACGACCTGTTGTGGTTTTCCAAGACTGTAACTGCTTACCAGACTAGGAAGTCCAGGTCCTTAGAGTAATGATTATTTCTTCCCACAAGTTTTACTTTTCTAGGACTCCCTGGTGGCTCCCTTGATATGCCCTCAGTTGTTAACTAAAGATGGGCGGTGTGAATCCACTCAGGATCTACACCTGGCAATTTGTTTCTATAAAAATTACAGGCAAGAAAATCTTCTGGAATACTTCTGCTCTATCACATGAGGTCACTATCAGTTGAAATTAACTACACGATGCCTAACAATTATTCAAAGGTCTATCTTTTTAATATTCCACTTGCTTTTCCTTGTTAGTAAACATATATGCCATGCAGAAAGAAAAGCAGAATATCAACTTGCTGTTTCTGTATTTAGTCTAAAAATATACTTTTCCTCATCTGAGGTGTCTTCCAAAATAATTCAGCTATATTTTCATTAAACTGTGTGCGGAGAAGCACAGTCTAAGGAAAACTACCTGCAACCTTCACCACAAGTCACCTAAGTCAATATATCTTCATGACAACTCTTTGCACCCACATACAAGATCAATAGCAGACGTTTTCATGTGAGGATTTCCACACAGAGTCTAGATTGTAACTTGTTGTCCTGTTTTCCATCTACGACTTCTTCAGAAGCAGAGCCAAATATAATCATAGACTTCACATGAATAATTCCTATTTTCAAGATTGCTTTTTACATTTCATCAGACTATCCAGTTGTTCTGTTATTGCTCTTGGCTCAATTTTAACCCTATATGACAGAGTAGGATTGCACCTTAGGGGTCCCTAGACTCTAATATTTAAGGAAGCAGCAGGTAGATTCAAACTACCAACCATTTGATTAACAGCTGAGCACTTAATCATTGTGTCCTAAGCTCCTTGTGTCCTCACTAAACAAAGAAAAATAAAACCTCAAAGACAATTTAAGAAGAAGAGGGGTCATTGAAACACCATAATCTCAATATCTGATTTTTATAAGATAATGGCCTATATTTAAGTTTTGAGATTCATAAGCAAGAAGATTCAAAGGTGACCCTCAAAATGTGATTTGATTAGAAAAAAACTTACTCTATTGTTTCTGTTGTGGATACTTCTGTGTGATGTGAGCGAAGCATGGAATCATATCTGTATGATAGATACCACACTGTTTGTGCTGTTCTTCATGTCTTTTTGTGACATCAGCTGTGAGTAGTACAGAAAGAGATAGCTGGCCTATTGTGGTTATGTATGTATAACATTAGGACCTCTGATGGCAAATAGAAAGAATGGACTACTGGCATGTACACTTTAAAGCTGCTGGGAAAATGGCTCCCAAAGCTCCATCAGGAGAAGACACAGATTCTTAAGGAAACTGACTCCTAAAATATCAATCTCTTGCCTTCTGTCTTTTTTCAAATAAGCCAATTGGGAAAAAGGGCATTACTTGAGGTTTTGGGTCATTGGAACATGATGGGTCTGTCTCCTTTTGTAGTTGACTGAGTTCTATAATAACAAGATGGAATACTTTAAGGAAAAAGTAATTTAAAAAGAAAACATGTTTTTGATACAAGTACTTTAACTGAGGCTAGATTTTGGAGGTAGAAATAACCTCTTTCCTTTTCCTTATGGAAACAAATAGAAACCATTTTCCCAGGCCCTGTGAGGTTAGGTGACAGGTTGCTGAGTTTTGATTTTGTGAAATGGATGGATAGGCAGATAAGACTCTGAAGTTGAACCATTAGGCAGTTATTGCTTCATCTGGGTCATTCACTACCTTCTTACTCTCCTAGAGCTGCTGTCACAGGAAATACTACCCGTAGGGGGATTTGAACCTCTGAAATTTATTTTCTCAAACTTTAGAAAGCTGGATACGTAGATACAGGGTTTGAATTCTAGGAGAAGTCCTTCTCTCTTTGTTGGGTCTTGGGGAAGCTCTTTCCCTTTCTGTTTCTGGTCCTTGGTTTTCTGATATTCCTGTGATACGTATTCTCAGCCATTTGAGCTTCTTTCTCGATGCCTAATTTATTCTTTTGGTATCACAAAGGTGACTGGTTTATGTAATTGGACATAATAAGTAAGATTAAATTCACAGGTATAACGTACAATTTGCAAAGTTTTGTGGTAGGGGGTGATTGAGACAAACCTCTACAATACTTACCAGTTGTATATAGATAATTAACATAAACCCAGCTTTGCACAATTCAAAATGAGAAGACACAGTTGTGAACATTGATGAAGAAAAAGAAGGAACTATGGGTTTAGGATATATTGCCATTTGTTAAAAATTCAATAGAATACTTAAAGAGATATCCTGACCCTTAGTGTACTGAAATCGACTGGTACAGGCTCATTTCCATTATATAGTCATATGACTTACTATAACTCAAATAGCTAAGTAATGAGTAAAGCGCATCTTTCTTTTCCCTCTCTGGCTCACTCTTATACTAAGCAGAATGGCAAAAAAGACCAATCCATCTAGTTATGTTTCATATGCGCTATTCGTATGATTCTACCAAAACATGTGTTTGAGATTACAAAGACATGGAAAGAAGAACCATATGTAAGTTTACTTCTCCCCAGATGATAAACAGACTGACAGACAGATGAGGTAGATAGAGGGAGTTCTCCCTGCAGATTGGAATATAATTGTACCTGAATTTTTAGCTGCTCTTTTCACTCCTCAGCACCCATGAAATCTGTGTTTTCCATTGGTTGATGGTGATCAGGTGAATAATTCAGATTTTTTTTTTTGGTTAAGTACAAACTTACCAGTTGACATCAATTAACAAAACACATATCCACGAAAAAAACAGTAAGACTTTCCATGTAATAGTTCTTTTCCAGTCATTTTTGTCTTGGGAAACTCCTCCACCATCAATCTGATTGTGTAATGGAAAAAGACAGATGCTAATCTCCATTCTCTGCTCTCTCACCCTTCTCACAGCCATATCATCAGAAATTCTCATCAAGTTTACCTTTTAAATGGTTTTCATATGCATCTGTGAAAATATTGAATATCGTAATCTAAGGTAATATTATTATACCTGTACCTATCATCTATTAAATCATCTTTCTCTTTTAAAAATTATTTTATTGTGGGCTCATACAGTAGTTATCACAATTCATACATCCATCCATTGTATGCAAAGCATATTTGTACATTTGTTACTACCATTCTCAAACATTTTCTTTCCAATTAGCCCCTTGGTATTAGCTCCTACTTTTTCCACTCCCTCCCCAACTCCCACCTCTCATGAACCCTTGATAATTTATAAATTATTATTATCTTGTCTTATCTTACACTATTTGATGTTTCCCTTTGCCCACTTCCCTGCTGTCCATACCCCAGGGAGGAGATTATATGTAGATCCTTATAATCAATTGCCTTTCTACTTCACCTTCCCTCCATCCTCCCAGTAATAACACTCTTCCCCGTGGTTCTAAAGGAGTCATCTGTCCTGGAGTCCCCATGTTTCTGGTTTCTATCTGTACCAGTGTACATCCTCTGCTCTAACCAGATTTGCAAGGTAGAAATCAGATCATGATAGTGGGAGATATGAAGCACTTAAGAAAGTTGCATATTTCATTGTTGCTACATTGTACCCTGACTGACTCATCTCTTCCCACAACCCTTCTGTGAGGGGATGTCATCTCCCCTGCAGCTAGAATTTGGGTCCCCAATCTGCATTGCCCCTCATTTATAATGATTTAAATTTTAGTGCTCTGATGCCTGAAACGTGATCCCTTTGATACCTTGTGGGCACACAGGCTGTTGTGCTTCATCCATATGGACTTTGTTGTTTCTGAGCTACACGGCCGCTTGTTTACCTTCAAGTCTTTAAGACTCCACACACCATATCTTTTGATAGCCAAGCATTATCAGCTTACTTCACCACAATTGCTTCTGCACACCTTTGCTTTCAGTGATCACATGAGAAAGGTGGTCACACAATTATTTGATTTTTGTTCTTTGATGCCTGCTAACTGATTCCATTGACACCTTGTGGTCACACAGGCTGGTGTGCTTCTTCCATGAGGACTTTGTTGCTTCTGAGCTAGATGGCTACTTGTTTACTTTCAAGCCTTTAAGACCCCAGACACTATATCTTTGTTAGCCAGACACCATCAGTTTTCTTCATCACTCTTTCTTATGCACACATTTGTCTTCGGTGATAGGTGAGCATCAAGGAATGCCAATTTAATAGAACAAAGTGTTCTTGCATTGAGGAAGTACTTGAGTGGAGGTCCAAGATCCATCTGCATGTAGATCAATTTACCTCTGTAAATGCTCTTTGCCTCCTAGTTCTTTCTTCTATTTCCTAGGTAGACTTGCAGAGATAATAATATGTACAAAAAAAAAACAAGATGTCACAAGATGAAATGACAAAAGAAAACAAAATGATGATAACAACAATAAAAAACCCATTGTCCAGAAAAAATATATAAATAAGTGAAATAATAATAATGACAAAAGAGAACTTGTAAATAGTTCAAAGTCTGTTCATCAACCTTCAGGAGTGTCCCCTGGCTGAGTCCAATGGGGTGCCACATCCTGCTCCGAAGTATATTCTTAGCTCACCCTCAGGAACTCCATGGTCTGCCCTTCCTGCTGCTCTGCCTTGGTGTGGTGGGGTCAGACCCCGTACACTCCCCACGCTGCTTCTCCAGTGTTGTCCCTGTAGTGCCTTGGGTCAGTGAGAGATATCTTGTATCATAGTGGGGCTGTCCATATGGTCCACTCTGTGCAATGGCTGTTCTGAATAAGGAGATCATCCTTGAGGTTCGGTGGGCCAGGATGTACTCCACTCTCTCTTCCTCCCCTTTCATTTGCTCTTCTGTGCTATGGTCAGACATGTCCCTCTCCCTGAGCTGCAGCTTTAGTGCTGACCTCCATAGCAAACTCCCCAGAGGGCAGGAGTGGCTATCCATGTAGTTGGGATTGGGGGGTGGCCCTCAGAACCCTCTGCTGACTCCCCACTCCATACCATCATGCTGCATTTCTATATCCATTCGGATTCTATTCAGGTTACTCTATTTATTGCAGGTTGAGTGAATTTTTAAATGCAGATCTCTGAACTTAAAACGCATGTATGACTTTGTGTTCTTCTTTGATAAAAACCAAGTAGCTTAACATTGACTATCAAGTCTTGGGTACAGCTACCTACATATAGGATCAGCAAGACTCATTTTCACTCTTTTATGTCATACATCTTTTCACCAAGCATCATATACTTGAATGCTAGGGTTTTCGCTCCCATTTGCTCTCTTTTTCTCTTCCTTTTCTTTCCTTCCTTCCTTCACATTAATCTTTATTTTAAATATTTTTATGAGTTAGTGTATTCCATATTCATTTATGACCCTTCATGTGAGATGAGAGTTACTTTATAGTTGGACACACAAAGATTCCATTTAAAATAAAAATAAATTCTATATTGAGAATATAGTCTGCCATTTCTGTAACTATCAATTATACCTAAGGAAATTACTTAGTAAACAACTTTGCAGATTTTTCTTGCTTGCTTAAGAATATTCCTGCTTGAGAAAATCAGATCCAAAACAATTTTCAGAACAAATGCTTATTTGAGAATTACAACAAAATTACACATGTCCTCCCATAGTCCTATGGAAAGGGTGTCAAGATTATTTCAAGATCAGATGCATCCAATTTAATTATTGCCTTATCATTAAAAAGATAGTTTAAAAGAATATGTAAACTTCTGCCAATCTATATACCATTACAAACTTTTATAATTCTTATCTATATACCATTGCTTTTTTTTAAAAAAACTGAATTCCCTTGTAGTCTCTTCTTACATCAACTCTCTTTACTGTCTCCATGGATTGTGTATCTCTGGACTGTAGTTCTCAATTTGAAAATTGCAAAGGGGTTACCCTTTGTCAATTCAGTTATTTTTCATTTTCAAATAGACTCAGCCATTTTGCTCCACAGCAGTCACTTTTCTTTTAGCCTAACAACTCTCTCAGTAAGGTTTTCCTGATCCCTGTTGTACTCTTGTAACACATTGGCCTCTTCTTTCCTGTTATACATGCTACCTATATATACTACATATAATATCACTTGGTTCATATCCATAGTTCTCAATAAGGTAAACTGTATCAAAGCAAAGGGTATGTCTTCTTCTCTTTGCCCACAAATTCCCTACAATGCCTGTCAAAGAACTGGTGCTCAGTTATTTTTTTCTTGGAAAAATGAGGGGCATGGGTTGAGGGGGGAATGTTGTAATTAGTGCTTTTAGGAATAAAACACATCAATGAGGTTTCGGGATAAAAAGTAAACTACTTGTTAATTCAGAAATAGGAATAGTTGAGACAGGAGGTTAGTTGTTCTTTCTAATAAGAGAAAAAATTGCTCTGTTATGTTAGTGTTTAGAATAGCATGTTTCCAGAATATAATACTGATAGAATTGGATAGTCTTACACGGAAGTGTTTTTTTAAAGCTATATCCTTTGGAATTGGAATTAAGGGCATTACATATAGAAATCTCATGAGAAGCCTGATTTGATCAAGCAAAAGTTGACCTGGAGACTGAAGCATGCTTCTATTGAAAAATCTCTGGAACAAAACAAAAGTAGTAAGAAGTCATTTTAATCCGTTAATCTCTTTAGTAGGATCTTTGATAGGATATCCAAAGCTAGAACTCGACAGAAGACTACATATGATGAGGTTAACACTTGAGGATTTTGGAATATTGCTCAGTTGTCTTGAGTGGAAATAGAACCCTTAAGACTTGAAAGAATTGCCACCATCTGGGTTCCATTTGCTTCTGGAAAGAATGTGGGGGCTCTCAAACATCCATCTTTACTTTTCATAGTATGTGGACAGGGTCCAACACATAATTCAAGAATCAATTCACTTCTAGGACAACCTTTTTGTTTATAAATCAAATAAGCGGTAGGTTTCTGAAAAGATTTAGTGTAGATTCTTCAGCTGCCATCTACTCTGTTTTGAAATAAGGCATAAATACCAAACTTAACTTTGGGAAAGACATAGTTTCTTAAGTTAAAAATGAAGCATTTGTCTTCCCAGTCACTATCAAGTGTTCAATTTCAGATACAGAATGTAATTTACATTAAAGTATATATTTAAAAGCAAACATTACTCTCAAAATGACAATACTGAGAACGATCTGAAGTATATACCTGCTCCCGGTCATGCCTGAACCTGCATAAGAGAGGTGCTCTCAAGCCTTTTGTACCATGCAACCCCTCCTTCTGAGTGCTAACTTCTGCTCCCAGAGCAATGACCATGTAAAAATATTTCTAATTATGTATTTAGAAATTCTGCCTCTGCATTACAAGTGACCTCTTTGTTGACCTCTGATCTTTCCAACTTTGGTATACACCTGAAAAGCTGAGGACCAGAGAGCAAGAGAAGCCTAGAAACAGATATGTTTGTTGGGATGGCTGTGAAGAGCCACCCACGATGGACAATAGAGTCCTTGTATTTTTAACTGACAGAAAATGGTATTTTTCCCCAGAGATATTTAAGTATGAACTAGAAGAAATACTAAGGTGCATTTCACAGAATAGAATGAATCAAATTTAAGTTAACATGTATTCAGTAAGACATGTAAAATATTGTAATGGTCACACATCTTACAAGATAGAATGTCTTGTCTTCATAAAGCTTGCCTTTTAATAGGAATAGTGTCTAACTAAAATGACTGTGACACACAGTCAAACACATTAAGTACTACAAAAGAAATAAAACCAAGTGATATGGAATGCAGTGCAAGCAAGTAAAATAATTTAGAGAGTTCTATTTGAGTTTAAATATCAGTTTCTTTAGCTAATAGCAGAGTAAAGGAGTACACATGACTAAAGTTTATATCTAAAACTTTTAAAAACTATAATATGTGATTGTTAATATTTCTTCACTAGGTTCTGGAAGGGAAGAAATAAAATGACATATGGGTACATTGTAATTGTCCCATAAACCTAATTATTTCCTTTTCAATGGAAACATTTTGTGTAAAGGGTACTTGTGACTATTATGCTTAAAATTTTAGAAGAACAGGAAAATTTCAATAAGTAGCAAAATAGAGTTAGAACTACTTAGCCTTGGCAAATTAGGAGATTTTTCAAAAGAAAGAGAAATTGGTTTGGTGATTTTACATTAAAGTAACAATAAGAACAAAGACCTGAAAAAAGAAGATGACCAAGTTAAGTAGTACAAACCTGCTAGAGAATTCTCTAAATACTTGCAAATAAATGGCAAGAAAAGAAAGTGGAAATACCCAGCGTCTGATTGGGTAGCCTAAAATATAACACTAAACTATATTGATTTCATTCTGTGGATGGTAGGGAGTTCCTGAAAGTTTGAAGTACAGCAATCCAGAGAAAACACTTCACAGAAATGCTTCACAGAAAACACTCCATTATAAATATATAAATTAAAGATTTCTGTGCATACAGCTTTTTTTTCAGGAATTTCTCATGTGCATGAAAACTAAAGCAGCAAAAAGGAAACACTGGTCTATACGTAATCTAGATTTTATTAATTTGTTCATTAAGCAAATTATTCTCTTTTTCCTTTATTGTACCTGACAAGCAGTTGCTTGCTTGCTAGTCAAGGGGAACTTTTTAGAAATCTGCCTCCAAGTTTTTGTTCTGAAGGGTCTCTGGAAGGGTGCGAACTTCCATTCTTTCAGTCAGCAGCAGCCAAGTGTGAGAATTATTTGCACCCCCCAAGGACTCCCTATATGCTATTAAAAACTGGCATCTGGGATGCTAATGGGGATATACAGAAAGAAACGTGATCTAATCTCTTCTTTAAGAAGATGGTTTGGGCAGAACTTTCAGGGAAGTCAGCAACAGTTTGCTAGTCTGTCATACAATGCACGCTTATCTATCAGGAGAAGCATTGCACTGAGCATTTCAAATACACACAGGTTCACCCAGGATGGAGAGGTTTGAATGCAACTTCCAAACAAAGACAGATAACGATGAAGGAATAGGCAGTCTGCTTCTGAGGAATTAACCGCTGAAATCCCTAGGACTATCATCGTATACTCTCTAAGACAGTGCCTGAATGTTGCAATGCGCCTACATGATGATCAAAGAAGAGCTGCCTCTTCAAAGTATCGTCAGCATTAGTAATGTGGATGAAGCAATGTCTGGGGTGTTTTTATATTCTCAAAATGAGAAGAAACTGCTGAAACTTCCATTAATAATTAGAATGTGAATGTACAAGGAATAGATTTAGGAAACTTTTACTTTTTCAAAAATCAAATGTAACACCTAAAGATCAATATTGTAAGCATTAATTGGAAGAAATGGATTGTTTGCCCTCAATTAGTAAACAAGAAAGGAAAACATGCTCAGCATTTCTCAAGCTGAAAAAAATAGAAGAAATCAATCATCAAGTGACCATACTGAAGGATCCATGAGAGAAAATATTGAATGGTAGAGGAAGAACTTAAAAATACATGGAAGATATACTTGATTCCAATCTGTTGCAGCAGTAAATTCAAAAAGAACTGAAAGAAATTCAAACTGAATTCAGAAGTTATAAGAGAGATAATACTACTGATGCTAGATGAATCTTGGTTGAAGCAGAAAGTACAAAGAAGAGTTTTATTTGACTTTTATTAATTTAAAATATATTAAGCTGTATCAAATATAATAAACTGTGTATAATGTTGTGAGTAATAAGAATAAGTAAAATAAGAAACCCAGGACACTTAGTTGTTCTCCTGCAGAATATATACATACAATGAATCAGTCAGCAATAGGATGATTTTCACTGCCTTGCACTTGAAGGCCGATTGTAGAGCTGTTCAGGCAGCTAAGCATTTGATTTCATTCAATCAAATTTAGTCAAAATGCCAGGAAATGGAAAGTGGAATGCTAAATGTGAAAGGCTAAAAAATGAATAGGCTTGGTCACTATTCTTTAATCTTCTGGGGTGGGCATCACTGCCCCCTGGTGGTGGGTGTAGGAGGCCCAGTCTTGCTCCTGGAGAGCACTGCTAGATTTGAACTTTCAACCCAGTGGGCTGCAGTCCCACGCACAACCACTACGCCGCAGGGGCTTAACCTTATTCTTAAATCTTTTAAGTTTTTTGGACTCAATCACTTAGAGCAGATACATAAATCTATTAAGATGGAAATCTTGAATAGATTGTGGACATATCTGCATGTCCTTAGAAGTCTATTCAGTCAGATGGTATCAAGAGATAAAGATTCTGTGTTAGACAGAGTTCTCTAGAGAAACAAAACCAGGACACTAGTAATTCTCTTTATATACTTATATAGATAAAAGGATATATAAGATAAGAAATAAACAGTTAACTAATCTATAAAGCAGTACAATGTTTCGGTGCAACTCACTTGTGTTAGACAGCTAGTAGACTAGCAATCCTTGGAGTCTTGAGGGTCGCCCTGTAGTCATCTGTAGAGCAATTCAGGCTATCAGGCCACAAGCAGCAAACAGCAAAGCAGGTCACCAACAGTCAGCCAGATGACAGAGTCCAACAGTCCCCAGCTCAAGAGATGTATATTCCAGGAGCGTGGTGAAGCAGGGCTTGAAGGAACCTCAACTCACAGCAACACAGCCCATGGATTAGGTTCCACAGATAGTGGCACTTGGAGATCAAGGCTCAGGATCAAAAATGCAGCCCACTGCCCCAAAGATCCAAAAGCAAGAGGGCAAGGGTGGGGCTTACCAAGCCATTCCTATCTCTGCCCTTCAATTGATCTTGTGTGTTCATTGGCCATGTTGTCACAACAGACCTACCTATCCTCTTTGGCCATGTTGGCACAACAAGCTTACCTATAATAGATTTACTATTGAATTGTATAATATGTGATTGATGTGCCAATAAAAGCATTACCAAAATAACATGTCCTCAATCTTTCAATGGGGAGTGGTTAAAAATTCCTAGCTCTGACCTCATTTGCAAATACATATCTAAGGTATTAAAATCTTTGCTAAAACTAACACTGAATCCTTAGCCAATTTGAATGAAGATTTGCCATTATAAAATAATATTTCATGAAAATTTTTCAAAAGTTCAAGAAAAACTTTTATTTCAGTGTTGTTGTAAGTATTTCAAGTTCATGTGAAGAATATTTAGGAGTCATCTTGGAGAAACTGAAACTGATATTTTGTGATCAGCAAATATCCATGCAGTGGTCTGAGGGTTTTCAAAGATCTCTCTTCAATTTGACTGGGAGTCTAAGATAAAATATGAGTTATTAACACAAGCAAAACATATCCCTTTGGATTGAGGCATTAAAAAGTCAGTAATATGCAAGCTCTCCTTTCTTACCTTCAGTACCTTCGAGAAGTGGTGAAATATGTGGTAGGGTTAAAAGAGGGAGGAGGGTTCCTCAACAGACATTGAACTTTATAAGAGTCAAAAAACTTTGATTTTATAAAACCACTGAGAATTCAAAAGATGAACTTCAATCTATTCCATCTGAGTTTCACATATGTACCAAGAACAGGTTAGATGCTTTGAACACTAATGACAGAAGACTTGATGAAGTGTCAGAGGCCCCCAAGAATATCATGAAGAAAGCAAGTGGTCATAAAAAAGGCAAGAGAGAAAGAAAATATTCAAATGATAAAACAAAAGAGCTGAACAAGAAATTTCAAAAGTTAGCCTGAAGAGACAAAGCCAACTATCATATTGAAATGTGCCAAGAGCTAGAATTGGAAGACCAAAAGTGAAGAATACCCTCAGTAAAATTTAAGCTGAAAGGAATGAAGAAAATATTCAATCCTCACCTTGCAATACTGAATGATTCTGCAGACAAAATAATGGATAATGGCCAAAGAGAAGATGACCAAACCTCCAGATTCTTTATCCCTCAGTCATTATATCAAAAAGAAATTGTGGACATTCAACCATTCCAGGAGGTCGCATACGAGCAACAGCCAATGGCGCTGAAGGAAGAAGTTCACACTGCGTAGAACTCATTAGCTAAAAAGAAGCCTTGAGGAATTGATGGGATACCAATTGAAATGTTTTGATAAACTGATGAAGCACTGAAAGCACTCACTCATCTGTGCTAGAACATTTGGAAAAGAATTACTTGCTCAACTGACTGACAGAGATCCATATTTGTACCCATCCCAAAGAAGAGATGATCAAACTATAAAGCAGTATCACTTATGTAACATGTGAGTAAAAGTTTGCTGAAGAAGACGCAGCAAGTGTTGCAGCAATACCCTGTCCGGGGCTGCCAGGAGTTCCAGCCAGATTTGGAAGATGACGTGGTACAAGGGATATGACTGCTGATGTCAGATGGCTCTTAGCTGAAAGTGCAAAATGGAAGAAAGATGTTTACTTCTAGTTTGTTACTATGCCAAGGCTTTTGATAGTGTAGGTCAAAAGCAGTCCCGAAACTATGGATAACCTTGAGAAGATGACAATTTTAGGACACTTCGTTGTGCTTATGTGAAACTTGGACCTAGATCAAGAGGAAATTGTGGGAACAAAACAAAGGATTAAAATCATGGTTTAAAATCAGGAAAAGAATGTGTCTGAGCTTGATCCTATCACCATTTTTATTCAGTATGTGTACAGAACAAATTATATACAGGGAGTGGCTGGAAGGGGTGATGGGTAGAAGGTTCATATTAATTATATCTGGAATTGGCTTACATTTCTGTTCATGCACAGCTACAATATTGTGATAGGTAGACTTATTGTGCCAACATAGTGATTCATCATTCTGAGACTAACTCTCAACCACTGGGGAAGATAGCTTCTCATCTTCACGAGGGAAATATCGCGAGATTTCCCAGACGTATCAGGAGAAAGCCATGCCCACATAGAGGCCTCATTGGCTACTCAATGGCTATCTCCAGATTAACAGGCTAGAATCCACCCTCTATATTTCAATCATAAAATTAACATAAGCACATGACTACCACAGTACGTTAGCAAACTTTTATTTCCACTTGATATAAATGGTATTATTTAATAATGTCTGTATTCTGTTGGATCACCTTACTTTAGAATGGGCACAAACTTTTGGTTTACCAAATAGTCGTCTTCCTTTTTTTTAATTTTTTTTTTTTGCTACTAATTAGTGAGTGCTTCCAGAGGTTTATCAGTGTGCTGAAACACTTCAAGATGTATCTCAATTTCTAAACCGTGACTTTCAATCATGCCTTCAATGCAGGTGGGGCATCTTCCTTCACTCCCATTCGTCTGGACCATCAGCTACCTCTATCATATTGAATAGTCACCAATTCTTTTGTCACAATGACTATGTCTTCCTTCTGTATGATTTTTTGTCTTTCAAAGCCATTTTATTGGTAGCAAATACAGATATCATATCATTCTATAGTGCAATCATATCAAGCAGCATTGCAAAATTGCTAACAAAGCCATTCAAAACAATACCATCCTTCTTGAACTCCTTAATAACAATTTCCCTTTACCCATTTCCTTCCCCACTGTACACTGCCCCTCCATCCCTGAAACTCATATTCTATTCATTCCTATAAGGTTCATCAATCCTGGGTTTCATATACTGAATAGCAGAACAACATATAACAAAAATTCAAGAGCGCTACACACAATCACAACATACATCAGAGAGAAACCTCATATGTTTTTGGTGTGTCCTGCACAATTCAAGACTTCGTGCATAAACTCCTTCAAAATTAAAAGTCTTCAATATTGCTAGGCTGAATTTTTTCTTCAGTTCTTTGAGGTTAAAATAGGCTAAATGTGTTCTTCCCTTTTGTCTTTTTAATTAGTGTCCTTGCACATTTCATTACGGCATTTTATTTTGCATTCTCAAGCCATCCTTTAAATATTTTCTCTTCAGATATTTCGTTTGATCATTCCTGTGCTCTAGCTTCTTCATATTCAAGAGAAAGTTTCACAATTATTTCATTGGACTAGTATACCAAAGACACACTAGTCTCCAAAACACTGAAATCAGAGAAAGTAAATAGTGCCTAGCTCTCATTCATTCCCAAATGCTCAGAGAATAATTACAAAACAGGTCCCACGCAACCACACTAATGCAAAGCATTAGTCAAGATGGAGTGCCAAGGATGTACTTTGGGGCCAGGGTATTGGCACCCCATCCGACTGAACCAGGGGTAACTCTAGGAGGTCAACTATAGATGTTGAACATTATACAGGTTTTTATATTGCTATTATATTTATTATTCTGTTACATATTGTATAGTACATTGAGGGGGTTTCTTGCTGTTGTTATCATTGTATTATTTGCTTAAGTTGCTCCATTTTAGGAGACCTTTCTTGTACATATTGCTACCTCTACATGTCTATCTAGACAAGATAGACTGGACAAAGAGGTTGGAGGCGAAAATGACAGGACTGATGGTTCCAGGGTAGGGGACATTGAAGAGGGGGAGGAGGGGGAAAGGTGGTGATGTCGACCAGCCCAGGAAAAAGGGAATAACAATTGATACAAATGCAGGGACAAGGTGGGTGGGAGAAGACCAATAGGGATTGATTAAGACTAATGTAACAGAGAAAAAATACTGAAACCCAAATAGAGAGTGAGCATGATAGTGGGACAAGAGGGAAGCAAATGGAAATAGAGGAAGGAACTGGGGAATAATGAACATTTATAGAGGTTCAAATACAGGTATGTACATAGGGGCATATATTTTTAAGTGAGGATGAGGAAAGAGATTAATGTGTATACTTATAGGGTTAGTAGTAGTACAACAGATGGGAATTGGACCTCCACTCAAGTATCTCCTCGGTTCAAGAACACTTTGTTCTATTAAATTGGCATTCCAAGATGTTCACCTTTCCGACATGATCACTGAAGACAAATGTGTGCATAAGCAAAAGTGGCAAAGAAAAGCTGATGGTGCCCGGCTATCAAAAGATGGAGCATCTGGGGACTTAAAAGCTTGAAAGTAAGTACATAAGCAGCCATCTAGCTCAGAAGCAACAAAGCCCACATGGAAGAAGCACACTAGCTTGTGGAATCATGAGGTGTCAAAGGGATGAGATATCAGGCTTCAAGAGCTAAAATGCATAACATTGCATGCTCACTTTCCTGATATGATCACTGAGGACAAATGTGTGCATAAGCAAATGTGGTGAAAAAAGCTGATGGTGCCCGGCTACCAAAAGATATAGTGTCTGGGGTCTTAAAAGCTTGAGTAAACAAGTGGCCATTCAGCTCAGAAGCAATAAAGCCCACATGGAAGAAGCACACCAGCCTGTGTGATCATGAGGTGGTGAAGGGATCCGGTGTCAGGCATCAATGAGCTAAAATTATATTATTATTAGTGAGGGGGAGTACAGATTGGGGACCCAAAGCCCATCAATAGGTGAGGTGACACCTTTTGCAGAGGGGTTACAAGGAGGAGATGAGCCAGTTAAGATACAGGGTAGGAGCTATGAAATATGCACCCTTCCTCTAGTTTCCATGCTGCCTCCCACCCACTATCATGACCCCAATTCTACCACATAAATCCAGTTAGACCAGGAGATGTACAGTGAAGTTGGAAACATGGGAAACTTAGGATAGATGATCCATCAAGACTAATAATAGGAGTAGTAATACCAGGAGGGTGGAGGGATGGAGGAATAGAAAGGGAGAACCAACTTCAGGGATCTACACATAGCC
Source organism: Nesogale talazaci (assembly GCA_004026705.1). Classification (NCBI taxonomy): domain Eukaryota; kingdom Metazoa; phylum Chordata; class Mammalia; order Afrosoricida; family Tenrecidae; genus Nesogale; species Nesogale talazaci. The sequence continues at coordinate 28,317 of PVJH01005722.1, read as the reverse complement.
TCCTCTCTGGGACACAGACAACAGGGAAGTGAGTGTTGGGACACATTGTACAGTGTACAGGATGAAAAAAATAATTTGTAAATTACTAAGGGTTCAAGAGGAAGTGGGGGAGGAAGGGTAATATAGGGAGCTGATAATGGGGGCCTGGAGGGAGGGAGAATGTTTTGAGAGTGATGATGGCAATGGGTGTGTAAAAATGGCCTGCATACAACTGATGTTGTTAGGGATTGTGATGGGAGTTGTATGGGCCCCCAATAAAATGATTCATTAAAAAGGAGGGGGGGGAGAGGGGAAAGGTTTTTTTTTTTTAAAGAGGAGCTTGTACCATAAGCTCAAGTGGAAAATGTTTGGAAATGTATGTGGCAACATGTGTGCAAATGTGCTTGATACAAATAATGTACTGAATGTTGTCGTAGCTGTAAGAGCTCCCAATAAAATTTTTTTTAAAAAGTCCTAGATATATTTAGAGGAAATTATGGGACAAAATTCAAAAACTTAAAAGAAAACAAGTTTACTTGTTGAAGCAATAAACTGATAAAGTCTTGAAATCTATGATTCTTGGTCACTCTAGATATCCAAAACTAAATTCACTCTTTTGGTTCAAACTTCAGTCAAACAGGCCTATAGGGAGAACAGAAGTACTTAGTGCGGTAAGCACACCTTAGACAAATTAGTGATTCCAAAGATATAAAAATACATATTATCTTTACTTTAAAAATAGTAATCAACTATATGGCAACAACCTAATTGTTTATTGAAAATGGGTATGTATCAAGCAAATAATAAAGGAGCAGCAGGAAAATGTACCACTATTGTGGTCACAGTTTCTTGTAAGTCCTTGAAATACAAGACACAGGTAAAAACAGATGTATGTATTTCCCCCACTTCTTCCCCCCATTAAATTAAATCAAGTGAAATATCTCAAGTGAGATTACTGTTCAATGAAATGGAAAAAGAATAAAAATCACATCTGCTTACATAGTGACAAACCATGAAAGATACTTCCAGAAGTTTATATTTAAAAAAGATATAATCCATAAAAAAGAATGAATTAGTGAACTGATGCCAACTTGAATTTTTAAATTCTCAAAACTAAGAAAATTAAGCTTACGGTTGATAGATTCTCTGCACGTTATAAGACAACTCAGCCAGATCTTTAGAAGAATCCAAAATATATTCAACGTTTGTTCAAGTAGCATAATTCTATACTTTAAAAGAGATAAGTACTATCAATAGATGTCCACAGAGTATGTCACCTACCATACACGTCAGCCCAGAGGTGCTCAGCCCTGATTCTGTGGGTTAGCACATTTCCTCGCCCCATTCAGTGCCCAGAGGAACCCCACGGAGCAAGTGAACCCTATACATGAAAGTCCAGCTTTACTTTCTCCAGGGCGGGGACAGCCACCAGGCCGTACTGTGCTCTGGGTCTTTGTCCTGCGGCTGTCCCTCCTTTGTCGTCGCCATGGTGTCACAGCTTTATTCTAGTGGATCTAAAACATTCAATCACTGGTTCAAAAAGACAGTCTCCACCCCTGACTCTTCTTTCTTGTAGCAGTAAAACACTCTCTTCCTGCTTCTGAAGTAGATTATTGTACACCCAGTAGGATGGCAAAATTAATCAATCCTCATTTAGAAGTTCCATGTTTTCACAGTCTCAATTAGCCCTGCTAGTAATCGTTCACAACTGAATACTACAGTCCCATCATGATCGTCTCCCACCTTCTCTCACTCATATCCATCAGGAAAAAGTCATTTGGTGGAAGTTGCAAAGATTTGTGACTAATGATCCATTCACACAATTCACTGTACTACGGTAAATAATGTCCAAAGTTATTTAAGAATTGTGATAAAGTGAAATTGCTGGACATGACTCTTCTATTCATACACCTGTGCGCATGTAAATAGGTAGTAAGGATTCTACTCAGTTTAGTCACTAACGTTAATACCTGTATGCCATTCTGCTGGGTCAAAGTGAGCCATCTCAGAAGCAGAAACATACAATCTCACTGCCATCAAGAAGTCAGAGTCCGGCCATCTGGTCTTCTGTGGATTGGCTGCTCTGCGCAAGGATATCATCCTCAAGGCTTGGTGGGCCAGGATGTGCTCCACACACTCTTCCTCCCCCTTCATGTGCTCCCGTGTGCTCCGGTCAGACATGCCCCTCTCCCTGAGCTGCAGCTTCCATGCTGTTCCTCTGAAGTAAATTCTTCTGGGGGGAGGGGCAGCTGTCCATATTGTTGGCTTTAGGACCGGCTCCTTCAGCTTCTTTCCTAGTTCCCTACTTTATGCTGGTAGTTTGCATCCACATCTAGGAGTACCAGGTTGAAATCTGGTCGCCCTTTCCCTGTGGAGATATAAATAATACCCTCCCTTGGGTGGGTGAGTGCCCTGTTACCCACTTATTTTTCTTTTTTTCCCTTTCCCCCCACCTTCCTTCTTTTTAGTTGACTACCATATATATCCCTGAATTTGGTCTGCTCCCGCCAAACAACTGGATCTCACTCCCTCACGGACCCATAAACTCATGGAGAATAACACTAGGGACACAGTGTGGGAATTGCACTCGATCTGATCCCATCACACTGAGGCAAAAACCCTAAGCCAGAGCAGCAGAACAGCAATGTGAGCAAAGCAAAGAAGTTCTTAGGGAGTACCAAAAATAGACTTTGGGACCAGGGTGTAGCACCCCATCAGACTTGACAGGAAAGCACTCCCAAAGGCTAAAAAAGGGTCCTTGAACTATTTACATACTTTTCTTTTGTCATTGTTTTTTTTAATGTTTTGTTTCCTTTTGTGTTGTTTTGCTCTGTCTTGTTTTTATGCATGCTATTATTTCCACAAGTCTATCTAGATAAGATAGGCTAGATCAGAGATTCCCAAACTTATATGGTCTACTGTCCTCTTAAAAAAAAAATTCCTCATGACCTCCCTAGCAATGAAAACCTTTTGTATGCCAGCACAGAATCCAGGATAAAGTGTAGGTATCTGCTCTTACAATGCCCTTAGATCATTCCACACACCACAGGAGGAGCGGTGGCGCCCACTTTGGGAAACTATGGGCTAAACAATCTGCAGGAGAAAACAACAGGACTGACAACACCTGTGAGGCATGTGACAGGGGAAGGTGGGTGTGTTAGTCATGGTAAACTAAAGGAACAAATTCCATAGACACGCATATAGATATAAGGAAAAGGTTTATGTATAAGAGGAACAGGACACTGAGCCCAGTCCAGTTCAAAGTCATAAGTCCAATATTAACCCATATGTCCAAAATCAGTCTATAAAGTCTCCTTCCGACTCACAAAGTCACAGGTCAGTGAGTGCAGAATCCCGGTGCTGACAGGGGTCTTCACATGGATCCTCACTTCCAGGGCTCATGGTCCATCAACAGCAGAAGCAACTCATCCATGTGGCCATCCCAGCTTCAGAGGTCTGGCTCCATCAGGGCAAAGCCGTGTGGTCTGTCCCCCAGCTCCTCCAGCTTCTCGGATGCTGCCATCTTGTCTTGTCTGTGATTCTTCATCTCTGAGACTAACTCCCAACAACGGGGGAAGATAACTTTTCTTCTTCACAAGGGAAATATCGCGAGATTTCCCAGAAGTCTCAGGAGAAAGCCATGCCCACAAAGAGACCTCATTGGCTACTCAAGGGCTATCTCCAGATTAACAGATTACACTCCACCCCTACATTTCAACCATAAAATTAACATAAGCACATGACCTGCCACAATGGGGAAAAGGAACTCAGGGAAAGAGAACAAGAAGTGAACAAAAAATCCCACAGTGAGAATGGCACAGGAGGCCTGGTTGGGCTTGACCAAGAGAAATGTAACCAAGAGGAAGTGCTGAAACCCAAATGAAGGCTGAACATGATAGTGGGACAAGAGGAAAGTAAAAGAAAATAGAGGAAAGGACTAGAAGGCAAAGAGCATATATAGAAGTCTAAATAAAGGCATGTACCTATGTAAATATATATGAAGAAAGGAAAATAGATCTTTGTGCATATACTTATAGGCTTAGTATTACAGTAGCAGATGGACATTGAACCTACACTCTAGTACTCCCTCAATGCAAGAATATTATGCTCTATTAATCTGGCATCCCATGATGCTCACCTTCCTGACATGATTGCTGAAGACACAGCAGATTCATAAACAAATGTGATGAAAGTTGATGTGAGCAAAGCAAAGAAGTTCTTAGGGAGTACCAAAAATAGACTTTGGGACCAGGGTGTAGTACCCCATCAGACTTGACAGGAAAGCACTCCTAAAGGCTAAAACGGGGTCCTTGAACTATTTACAGACTTTTCTTTATCAAAAGTTATATCAAAAGTTGTTTATCAAAAGTTATATCATCTGGAGTCTTAAAGGATTAAAGATCAACAAGCAGCCATATAGCTCAAAAGCAACAAAGCCCAAATGGAAAAAGCACAACAGCCTGTGTGATAACAAGGTGCTGAAGGGATCAGATATCAGGCATAAAAGAACAAAAATCATATCTGTGTGATCACCTTCCTAATGGGATTGTTGAAGACAAAAAGGTGCATAAGCAAATGTGATAAATAAAGCTGATGTTGCCCAGCTGTCAAAAGATATAGTGTCTGCAGTCTTAGAGGCTTGAAGGTAAACAAGTGGCCATCTAACTGAGAAGCAACTAAGTTCACATGGAAGAGGCACACTAGCCTATGTGATCACGAGGTGTCATAAGGATCAGAATCAGGCATCAAGGAACCAAAAATCATATCACTATGAATAAGAGGGATTGCAATTGGTGATTCAAAGCCCTTCTGTAGGCAACTAGACATTCTCTTACAAAAGGATCTGGGGAGGAGATGTTCAAGTCATGGTGCAGTGTAGCAATGATGAAACACACAACTCTCCTCTAGTTTTTCAGTGCTTCACCACCTCCTCTCACTATCACGATTCCAATCCTACCTTACAAATCCGGCTAGACCAGAGGATGTACAATAGTGCATATAGGAACCGGAAACACAAGAAATCCAAGACAGGTGATCCCTTTAGGACCAGCGGTGAGAGCGGTGATACCAGGAGGGTGGAGGCAAGGTGGGGTAGAAAGGAAGAAATGATTATAATAATCTACCTATAACCTCTTCTCTAGGGGACAGACAACAGAAAAGTGGGTGAAGGGAGATGTTGGACAGTATAAAATATATTATAATAATAATTTCTAAATTAGCAAAGGTTCATGAGGGAGGGGAAAACAAAGAGAGAGGAGAAAAATGAGGAGCTGATATCAAGGGCTCAAGTAGAAAGCAAATGTTTTGAGAATGACAATGGCAACAAATGTACAAATGTGCTCAACACAATTGATGTATGTATGGATTGTGATGAGTTGTACAGGCCTCCAGTAAAATGATGTTAAAAAAAGAAATGAGTCGCCAGGAAAGCACATGCAGAATTCCTATCCGAAATGGGAGAGACCACAGAGATAACAGACCACAGCACCAAGGTCAGAGGTTTTGTGCCAACATCATCTGGTAAAGTTGTGAGGCTGGGCAGGGGCTTCCTAGATCACCAAACAAATAAATCTGTCTTCAGACAAATCTGATTTACAGAGGGGGATGCCCTTTGAGAATCTATTAGCATGAAAGGAAATTTGGAACACTTGTCTAAACATAGCATAGGCTGAGAGGCTGTGTAGTCAAGAGGATGAGGAAGAGCCAGGGGGTAGTTAGAAAGAAACATGCCTGCCAGCATGTTTGAGCTTCTTGTCTACTGCACTTGACAAGAGGAGAGTATCAGTGTTTTCTGATCCTGACCTGTGTAACCTGTTAACTTCCTAGTAAACATAGCCATGAGTAGTAATGTGTGGCCATTGCAAGGGTAAAATAAGGATGCCAGGTGGAGGCATATATGACTTTTACTGCAAGAGAATTAGTTTGGACTTCTGTGAAATTGGAGTGTCCTTCTCCCTTGTGTAACTGGAGGAGGTCAGATATGATCTGTATAACACTTCTCCAAGAATACTATTTCACATGAGTCACTCTATGTTTTTATTAGTCCAGAAGAACACATGTGACTAGGAATATCTAGACTTAAGGAAGACTAGAACACTATTGAGATTACCAGAATAATCAGAAAGAAAATGGACGCCTGCTTAAATGAAAAATACTGCTACCCCCTTTGAAATAGGACTGAGAGGGAGATCATGATGGAATTGAACTCAGTTTCCCTCTGTCTAAACTTAACAGTCAAGAAATTAGGGGAAAAAAGAAATGAGGAAGACAAGGGACATATCAAAAGTTATATTTTTCATTTGGCACTAAGAGAAAATATTGGAAATATTATTTCCCCAAAGGAGGGAGGGGGATAAATTGATCAACATAATGTCCTTTCCCTTTCGGATTATTTTAATTTCACTTTTACTATTCTGTCTGTTCATATCTCTCCTTTTTGTTCTTTAGACCTCAGGCATACTGGGGCTATAATGCCTGTAATTCTATCTTCTATTTTTATTTTTTAATATTTATATTTGATGCTGTGACCACAAATTATGTTTTGGTACAGAAGAGGTTCAGTGTTGCAAGGCAAGGAATGTAAATCATCTAAGAATTATTTGGAGTGTTCTTACTGCTCTTTTTCAAAGTTCCCTTACTGATATTGTTGACTTCTGTAACAATCATTCTACTTGCACGCTATTCTCATGCTCCACAATTAAACACCACTGTGAGGCTCCCTTTTATCCTTGAAAAGGGTTATGCAACCAAATATTGGTTATAAGCACACACGAATTCACAGATTTGGGAGACTCTTTACCCTGGAATCTTGTACTAAAATTTCATTCATTAGCCCTGGACAAGTGGAGAGATACTCCAGCAACATGATCATTTTTCCAAACATGACTTTCTTTAATATTGGTTTCCTGGAGCAATTGATACACAGCATAAAATTCTGTCTTCTTGATCCCATGGGAATCATCATATGCAAATTCAATTCAAATAAAATCAGGTAGAGTGAATGCATATTAAGTGAGTGCAAAATTAAGTACTGTCTCTAAAAAGAAAATATGTTTATTAATCAGTTTAACAGCAGACATGGCAGAGAAGAAAGTGGCAGGGGGGGACTAATTTTTTCTTTGTGTCCTTCTTAAAATACTCAGATTAAATGTTTCTTAAACACAATAGGATTATCATTCAGTGAATTGTAAAAGTCGAGTAACTGAGAAGAGATTAAGAGTAAATGGGTATGCATATATCAGTATAAGTGTGCGTATACAGATGCACCCAACCACATAAACTCATGTGCAAAAGCAATTGGCCTGATTTTGTTTCACTTAAATGGACCTTGTTATTAAATTTAATAAAGGAAATATATACTTCAGATAGCTCAATGATACACTTTTGAATTATCGTGACACCTTAAAGAAAGGCAAATCTTTTTAGAAGCAATGGCTGTAGATCCCCAATGGCTTCACTTTCATGTCCCATCCTCAAACCAAGTTCCATGTACTGAGAAGATTGGTGTCATGAAGAGAATGTGTCCCATCAAAATATTTGTCCACGTGGGTGGGTCAAGATTCTAAGTAGTTTAGCAGTTACTTGAAGATCTAATGTTACAGATATATAAAGATCTCTCATGACATGATATAATGTGATGAACCAATAAGAATATTAAAGGTGGGCTGTAGCACCCTTAAGCCTTAATCAAGATCCCTGAGCTGGTGAAAGGGAAAGTCCCTTGGGATGTGACTCAAAGCACCTTTTATTTTCCATGAGATAAAAGGAAGCAGAAACCCAAAGGGATGTACTATGCCAAGGAATCCTGACGTGGAGTCTCCGCACTGGGGAATTGAGAGGACTCGGGGAAGATAGAAGTAGAGACACATGAAAATCTGTAAGAAATGTCAGGTCCACAGAAGACAAAGACTTTTGCCCAGAGTTGACAATGAAAGCAGACCTTCTCTTAGAGTCAAGAACACAACAGCAAAAGCTTCCTCCTTGCCTTAGGGTTGATTCTGCATCCTAGTGATTTCTTAGAGTAAACAATCCGAATTTAAAATTCTAGGCCTCCAATACAGTGAGAAAATAAGTTTCTGGTTGTTAAAGCCATCCATTTGTAGTATGTTGGTTACAGAGGCCCTAGACATCTAAGGCAAATGGTCAGTTGTCTATAATAGTTTGTCTCATTAGTTTTAAAATGTAAGGCATGCATTATATTAGGATATACAGGTACTCTGTCAATGATTCCATTATATAAATAATTTCCCCTATTTTGAAACTAGAACTAGACCCACTGCAAATTGTATATATTTTCTGAAGACCAAAACACTGCCAGTGGTAATTGCTAAAATCCCAAAGGCAGAAAATGTAATTCCCCTGTATTTCCATCTTGCTGCATGCCTTACAGAAAAGCACACTGTACCAATGCTAAAACAGCATCTTGGGATTAAATGTAAGGACAGAATTCTATGTTTTCTAGTCTTATCAGAAAATTCAACTATTGATAATAAAACGGATTTATAGATCATTTTTATCTAGTTAATGAATAGCAAAATTCAGCATGTTAAGACCTCAAAAATGATTACTTAAATTATTTAATTATAGAATAACATGTTTTTCTACTGATAATGCTTATAATTATGCCTTAATAAACCAACCCTAAGAAAAGAATTAGAATCCAAATGTATTAACACAATCCAATTTCTTCTGTAATGCGAATGAGTATTTCATGTGTAATTTTTTCTGGTAATTTAGCATAATTTTATAGTTTATTTAATAAACCAATATCTGACTTAGAAATAGCTTCTAACATTCCAATTACTTTTTATCTAAACATTAACAAAAACATTTAAAATTTTGAGAAATTTTTAAATATTAATTTAAGTGGGATGGCTTTCCCAATCACATCAATTTTAAATATAAAGCTTATATCTGTGCACAAATATGGCTAATAAGTTATAATTACAGGAAAATGTGTAGCAACTTTACCAATTTGGATGAAGAGTTCAAATAATAATTTTCAGTTACTCTAGGGCTATAAAAAACCTATTTACCAAACAAAACTACTTAAAGAAAGTTGGGATATACTGGAGGTCAGCAAGTATTTCTCACAGTCACACAAAGTTCCCTTTGAGGGAAGAATATACTTCCACAGTACTTTATATTCGCCTCTGTTTTATCTCTTGTCTTCAGTCTTTGTTCTTTTGAAGAGGAATAGCAGTGGACATAATATTAGCAGAATATTGGCTTAGTTTTCACGGTGATGCTTGAATTTATTACTTATCTATCATGGTGATTCAATGAGAATAATAAACATGTGCAATAGACCTAAGCAAAAGTTGCAACTTCAAACCAACCTCAATCTAGATCTGCTGGAGCTTACAACATGTGGAGAGACAAGAGGAAAAATAAATTCTGATTGACATACCTATGTACTGAGTCTTGGGGAGTTTAATTGCAGAGAATTTCTGCAGCAGTAGCTGAATGCCACAAAGTTGTCATTGTTGAACATGTCTATTACTCAGTCACTACATGTTCTATGTATGAATCATAATATTTTAAAGATAAATTGAAATCACATTCTAGCAAAAGTATATGATACCTGGATGCTTCATTTACAGTGTTAGATATATTCTGGTAATTCATTTAAATTCAATTTCAATTGAATATGTTCAAATTTCTTGAACTTTGGCTATTTTAATTAACTGGGGCTAGATCAGTAATCTTGTTAAATATCTGATAAAATTTGCCCTACATCTCTTTATTTTTGGAATGCTATTTGCAAGTAGGTTTTATCTTACTTATTTCTATATATTTGATACTTTAAAGATTGCCTAGCACACAATAGACACTCAATATTTGTTGTACAAAGTAGATATACTTTCAAACTTCCCCATCACCTACCTTTGAAGAAAACTATTTCATCTATGCAATAAGTATTTTTTCTATAATATAACAGATGTCATCAATTAGTCTTCATCCTTCACACTCCTTAGAGTTCTTAATTTAGTTTGGCACATTGCAAACACACAAACATACGATAGGTAACTCTATAGAGACATTAATGGATTTATAATTTCTAATGGTCACAGCCGAGGGGGGTAGAGATTGTAGGAGAATAGGGAGCCAGGCATAATAAGTTACAAGAATGATGAAATGTTCTGCATTGGATTGTGATGATAACACTTTCAATGTGTGTTAACCAATGAAATATATGGGGATGTGAATTATATGTCAATGAAACTATAAGAAGAAACATGAAAGAACACATACACAAAGCAGAATGGCAATGTGTGCCTTTGGGTTTTCTGTCCTTTCAGAATTAGTTCACCAGGCATTTCTGCAAGGTAAATTCAGACCACCAACTTTTCAGTTAGTCGTCAAGTCCTAATCATTTGTACCCCCTAGAGACCAGGTACAAACATCCAAAAGGAGACATTGCACAGTCATTAGGTCGACTCATAGGGTTTCCAAGGTAATGATTTTTATGACAGCAGATTGCTGTATCTTTCAATAGTTATCTACATCAGAGTTTATGTACGGCTAGCTTGTTTTATCATCAATATGTTTGAGGTTTGTTTCATTTATTTTATAAGATGGGCAATTATGCAATTAAAATCTGCATACATTTTAAATTAAGTAAAACAATTTTTAATCTTTTTTTTGAGACAATTTTTAATCTTTAGGAATAAGATTTTTATTAAGATCAATGAAGTGCCTTGAGAATACATTCATCTTCTGGAAATTTGCACCATTTTTTTTCTAAAGGATAATGTGATGACTATTATAAAAACCTTGAAAAGTTTTTGTTGAACATTAAATTAAAATGGATACATACAATAGGAAGTTAGTAGGATAGAATGAATTCAGCAACTATCTTATTTAGCTACCTTTCTAACAAATTCAAGTAAGATTTTTATAATTAAAGCTGACAAATTCATTTGCTTTTATATGATAGAAAAAGAAAGGGAGCATTAAATGAAGTTAAATTAGATTTTACCATCTGTTTAATGAGTTCCTCTCTTGGTTAAAAATATATTTCCAAATATAAAATTTCAAAATGATCATATTCAGAAACAGTAATTGACCTGCCTTGTAGAATGATATATAAATGCCTTTTCATACTCATTACTGACAAACTTATGATTTGTTTTATTTCTAATAAACCCTATTAAGTTCTTATCATCACAATATGAAACATAATAAATGCACAGCTTATATTTATGGTGCTTATATCATATTTCATACAGATACAGAATTCATATTTTAATTTTGTTGTAGAACTTCAATTTAGTTAAGCTTGTAATGAATACTAACATTGTATTTGTATCAGCTCTTTAATAGTCTATGACTAAGAAACTTTTCCATTGATCCCCCATGAATGTCTCCCATAATTCAGCCTACTTTTACAGTGAATTAACTGCTTCAAAACTTAAGGGGGCCATCTGGTTAACTGCTGAGCTACAAGAAATAGAGAAAGTGCTCTGCTTTGACGAACTGTCTTCAAACACACTCATAAAAAGACATTCAAGTGATTATAGAGAACATTTATTGAGCCTGTAAAGCACTGCATATGGATAATATACCTGCACAAAGATGAAAATGTGCATCAGTCAGTTAAAAACTAAGCATGGCAAAAAAAAGTACAAATTATCTTTGTTGTTCTGATCATTGATGACATACATACATATAGATAAGAAAACAAACTTTAAGTAATGCAGCACAAAAGTAGCACTTTTTGCATATAAAAAGACACAGCCAGAAAGGAAAATTCCAAGATAACCTCACCTGGACAGAAAACTTTTCATTAGAAGTGCTGAGAGTTAAGAACTGGATTTCCAGTGGATGTTGGTTACCTGGTAAAGAGGGTGGCAGCTGGAGACGGAGATGATTATCTCTGGTGCCTCCCAGGTGCAATATCAGCCCACGGGGGGCTAAGAATGCTAGAGGAGGAACTTTGCCATGATCACAGAGAGCTATGGTCAGTGTAAGATGTGAAATAAAAATAATAATCTCTAAATTATCAGGGGTTCATGAGGAAGGGAGGATCGGGGGAGACGGGGCGAAATGAGGAGTTGATAATGAAGGGTTCAAGTAGAAAGAAAATGTTTTTAAAATGATCATGACAACAAATGTACAAATGTGCTTGACAAAATGGATGTATGTATGGATTGTGTTTAGAGATATACAAGCCCTCAACAGATGATATTTTTTAAAAGAGTGAAAACAACAACACCTAAAACACAAACCTCTGGACACTAGCTTCTGCTCTGGTTGGTGCTGGACATTGAACTGTAATGTGGAAACAGTCTCATTTCTCCCTTGCCAGACTTTAACTAACTCCTAGAACCATATGGCTCTGCAAATTAGATTATTAATTTTCAGTCTTATTGGACAATTAAATCTGACATTTTTGAAAGACACAATTTTGTGAAAGTCATATTCTGTGTGGCTTGCTTAAAACAGGCAGATCAAACACCAAATTATAAAGACCATAAATGAGAAAACAGGGGTTAATTTAAGGTCCCTATTATAGGGCATGGACATACTGTGAAGTAAAAAAACACAATATTCGATGACTGGGACATAGTTATGATCAAAAGACCATCAGAAAAGTAATAAGAAAACCCATGGATTGGGGAAAAAGTCATTGACAATGACCCAAGAGACAAGGGGCTAATTTATAAAACTGCAACAAACTCAAAAAGTAAAGAAAACAATAACCCAATTAAGAAGTGGGAAAAGGGCATGAAAAGACAATTTACCAGAGAAGGCATCCAAGAAGGGAACACTCATATATAGAAATACTCAGGTTCACTAGTCATCCAGAGAAGGTAAATCAAAACAATGTTGAGATACCACCTTAAACCAATAATGAGAGCAAAGGTAAAAATGATTGTGATAACAAATTCTAAAGATGATGCAGATAAATTGGAAACCTCATGCAACTATAAATATATACAAGTACTGTACAGAAAAATGTGGTGCTGAGTCAAAAAATGGAAATAGATATCCATATGACCCAGAAATCCCTTTTTAGTACAGATCTTAAAAGAAATCAGAGTCATAACACCAATAGGCTTATGCACACCTAGGTTCTTTGTAGCATTGCGGCTCACAATAGCAAGAAGGTAGAAACCCCCTAAATTCCCATCGGTAGATTAATGGATCATTTATACACACACACACACACACACACACACATACACACACATATATACCTAATAGAACACACACACAATGGAATGCTATACATTGTTGAAAAACAGTGCTCACAGAGCATCTCATAGCACGGATGGGCCTGGAGAACATTATGCTGAATGAAGTTAGGCAGTCACAAAAGGGCAAATATTATATGATGCCACTGTTGTAAAGGTGGAGGTTAAGCGAAGAATTTTCATACCAGTCAGAACCAGCTTCAGAGTGTTAGGGAAAGAATCCAAAGAAAGACAATCAACAACAGATAAGGTGATGGATTGGCATTGACTTGGGTGAAGTGGATAACTGCACTCTACAAAGAGGAGAGGAGAAATCAAGGAGCAGTGGAGGGGTTCATTGTTGGGGGGTGAGTGATATTTTAAATTTTTGAATACAAAGTTGATGATCCACAGTTAATTTGTGATATATATCCATATATATATATATATATACACACACCATATGGAGCAAATCAATTTTGTTTTTTGTTTAGTTTTATTGTTATTTTCTATGGAGTCTGTGCAGACTCTTAGCAATATATCAGAGAGCTAAGCAACATTTTTCAGTTCTGCACCAAATTCATGAACATTATATTTATATATTTAAATCAATTGTTTTTTGACTATTGGATCATGTACTATCATTTGTGGCTTCCAATGTTTTTGCTTGTCTTCTGTTTTATCAAGCATGATGCTTATTACTAGTGATTAGTCATTCCTGATTAAGGTCAAGAAAGGTGAGTCAAAGCCCTGTTTTCTTCCCTCAAGGGAGCATTGTGACTTCTCCTAAGAAAAATGCGCTTGTTCCTCTGACATTCTACTAAATATTCAGTTTTTTGTTTCCCAAAATAAATTTGGATTCTTTTTTTTCCATTGTACATCTTTCACATGTATGCGAGTGACATAAATAAATTTAGGGAAACTTAATTATCAAAGTGACATCATTTATTTTCTAAGATTCAGGTATCCTTGGCACCAGATTTGCCTAAAGCAAAAAGTCAGTTCTTTTGACCATCATTAAATATTAACTCAATTAAAATGAAATTATTGACAACTAGAACTTATCGCAATTCCTTGTGGAAATCATAGTCATTTTTAATTATCTCCAGTGAAATTGTGCTAACATAGCTTGTGATGTCAATTATACTGTTTGATAATATCTGCATTTCAACTGATCTCCTTTCTTTGAAATGTGCACAAAATTACCTTTCTTTAGAATACGCCAAATAACTCCCTTCCATTTTTCTTCCAGGAGATGAGCTTCCAAAGTATGTTTTATTTGTTGTAGCATATCCCACACATATGTAATCAAATTCTGCAGCCCTGCTTTTCTGAAATAAACTATCTTGCATTTGTAGTCATAAACAGCTGTATAGTCTCAGAAACTCACCGGAGAGTCGAACCCTGTCCGACAGGGTCACTCTGAGTTGCCATTGACTCAATGGGAATGAGGTTTTTTAAAAATATTTATTTCATTTGCCAGTTCATGAGCATTTAGATTATTTCTACCTCTTGGATGTTGTCGATAATGTTTCTATGAAGATATATACACTTTTTTTGTGAAAACATGTATTCATTTGGGAGTGTACATTAAATAGCTCTACGCTAAACATTTTAAGGACCAATCAACTTGTTTTCCAAAGTCACGGCATTATTCTATATTCCCCCAAACACTAAAAGAGTGTGCCAATTATGCTTCATCCTCACCGATATGTGCCATTATCTGTGTTATTTCATATTTAAATTAATTTTTGTTTAAAGAGGCAAGGAAAGGAGATGCTAAAAGTAGTATATATGGGAATCTAGCTCTATTTCTAATGCCAATTCAAAAATCACTTTATTACATTGTGAGACTGCAAGAATCACTGAAAAAGTGCAGGAAGGGTTTTTTGTTTTAATTCTTTGAAGTTATTAAGTAGGTCATTATTGATGTCTGATAATTGCCAAAGCATTATTTTTCTCACATATTTAATCATTACAATATAACACATTACAATTATTATTTAGATTTCATAAACCCTGCAAAAGTTAAATCCAAGTGATTTCAATTTTTAAAAATAATTCTGAATGTATTAGTAACTGATAATTTTGAACTTTATTTTGTGAAATAAGCTATATTTCACTTTAGTTTTTAAATGGAATATATAAAATTTTATCTAAAAAATCTCTATATTTTTCTGTTTGTTGTTTGGTGTTCTTAAAATGATTGCAACTCAGTAATAACCCCAGATGACAGAGTAGAGTTGCCTCAGAGGGTTCTCCAGGCTGCATATCAAAAGTCCCTTTTCTAAAGGAAATGCTGGTAGGTTTCAACTCCTAGCTTTTCAGTTAGTCATCTAGACTCCACCTTAGATTAGAGTTAGTTAGTAGTCTAACTATTCTACCTCCAGGATGCAGCATACATTATCCTCATAAATAAAATGTATAAAATTCTAGTATTCAAATATCTTTCAACATATTCCACTAACAGATAAAGTCCTTGTGGGTAATAGCAACATATAAAATCACTAACATCTTAATAAATAGCATCAAATGTTATCTAACATAAAACAATTGCATATCTTTTAAATAATAAAGAAATTACCAATGTCCAACCCATCTTATTACTTTCAAAAAGAGTTCTTCATTTTAAATTTCAGTTAATTGTACATGAATTGAAATGATTTTATGTTGAAAATTGATTTTTTTAAATGAAATGGCTAGTAGTGAACTTGGGACATTATAGTACAAACCCTGGAAAACAACCTCCCATTGAATTTACTCAAACAAAATAATTGCTGAATCAGACAACTATTCCAAATTACTGAGTGTATTTTAAAAAATTATGCTGAACTAAAATAGTGCTAAATGTGTTAAGACCATTATCATATTTATAAAAATCAAGGAACATTAGTTCTTATAGAATATTAATATCATAAACCAAGGACATGATATTGGAGTGTCATGGGGTTGAGGTTTAAGAACTGTGGTGAATTCCCTGAGCAATGTAACCAATCAGTAGAAGTGAGGGAAGTTCACATAAGTAGCTGACAGTGCTTGATCAATTCATTTGCAATTAGCAATTAGCCATTCAATTATGATTGACTGGTTCTTGGTCATTCTTTTAAGCTCACAATCTTAGGGAAAATGTTCTAAAGTGTGGTTGTTGGTAAATGGCTTAAAAAGTTCTCAGATACAAAAATATGAAGTTTCAAGATACCTCTTTCTTTAGCAACCTCATTTTCACTTTGAAAAACATTTATAAATATATATATGGGTCCTAACTTTAGGATCATCCATTGAAATTTAAATTATAATATATTTTCAATCCAATGCTAACATCTTTATTAATCATGGCAGTATCCTTGGAATGGAATGAGAAAATGGCAACACAGTATTAGAGTCTAGCCTCTGCCTATATTTTAGGCTCCAGACCTTGACTGGACTAGTGCATTGTGAGGATTGGGTGCATATTATAAAATATCTTATTTTTGTGGGTTGAAGCAATGATAATGATAATGTTTTTCTCAGTGTTAAAAAAATCTATACATGAAGTTATCTTTTTAAAGCAGTTTCTTCATTCTCTATATAAAAATGAATATTTAATACAAAATGATAATATTCTTAGCTGCATTTGAATTATTAGCTTTTAAGAAATAAAATGTTACTAAAACCCAATATTTTAGCAGTATGCTAACATTCATTGATTTTTAAATAAAATGATCACAGAAAATTCTTATGATCTTATATTTTTATGTTTTATTCAAAAATTAGGAAAAGTAATTTCTAAACAGTGGGTATTGTCATTTTCAACTAACAGTGATCAGCAGTTAAAATCTTAACAGCTGTTATCATTCTATTTGCAAAATAATGGATAGTATTTCGTAAAGATAAAGTACTGGATAAATGTGACTTTTAAATTTTTTTTGCCGAAAGTTTGCCCTCAAAAATGTAATCAATACGAATACCTAGGCGTTTCTAAATAATCTTTCCAAGAGAGCATATCTGAATTGAAAGGACTGCCTGCATATCTTGGGTAAGACAAACTGAAAAGAACCAAGTACTGCTTCCAATATATTACCAAATAGTAATTCAGATTGATGCAAGAAAGTTCATGTTAGCCATTTGACTCTTCTTTTTGAAAACTTTTCACTAGATACTGGACTTACTATATTTAATCCATGAAAATCCAAGTATCACCCACTTCAAGGGAAGACTTTAAAATATAGGAAATTGTTTAAAAAAAAAAAAACATACCTGAGATGCCTCCCCCTTAGCTCCACTGAAGAGCTTTAATTCACCAGTGTCTAATCAGATCTTAAGAATTAATTTTTCTGGGCATGCCATGCATTTTGGACATGCATGCTATAAATGTTTTCAGAATCTTCGAAATGTTTTACAATTGTTTTCTAATTAAAGTATCTATCTTAAACATCTGTGAATTACACTGGAAGGCACACAGTTGGGGCTGAATGTTTTAAAGGATCTTACTTTGCTGTGTGAACCCTCTGATGGTTCAAACAACCCCCTGCTGTTGGTTGCTCCCAGCATCAAACCCTTCCCTTTGGGAAGCACGGAAAGGAGCCCCAGATGCTTCCCACAAAATTGCTGAAAGTTTTGGTGCTATCAATAAGAATAATTAAACACTTTAATGAACAGATTCCTGGTTAAATATATTATTGAGAAAAAATATATCTTTGTTATGATAAAAACAAGTAAGAATGTGATAGTTAAACTTGAAGCATTGAGTTAGATAAAATCTAGTCGTTTCTAAATGACAAAATACTTTGAAGGTCCTAACTTTTTAAAAGATGTGCTGGTGGTACAGTAACTAAATTCTTGGCTGCTAACTTAGAGGTAGAAGTGTGAAAACTGCTTGCTATTCCACAAGATGTAGACTTGTCTGTTTTCATAAAGATTACTTTGGAAACTATGTGGCAGTTCTACACTTTTCAGCAGGATCCCTATGAATCAGAATCGACTAAATTGAAACATCAACGTTCATATTACAAACTATTCAATGCTATGAAAATATACTTATTGATTTTTGTTTGGGTTTTGTTTTGTGAGTAGATTATGTTGTAAAACTGATTGCCCTTAACAAATGTTAAAATATTAATTCATATGTAATATATTAATGTACATAAAAGATGGAGAAATCCTGTTTTGTAAGGCTGGTTTGTATTTCTAGATTTGACACGAATATTTATCTTCATTTCAAACAATGACTTATTTGAAAATAAGGTCTTTAAGGATGTCATCAGTCAAGCTGACATGAAATAGTATCTGAGAAGGAAAGTAGGATGGTTCCCAAGTGTCCTAAAAACAGAGGACACATACAGAGGCCAGCAGAGGGGGGACTCAGGGATGGAAGGAGACATTGGGTGCCAATGGTATATGAAGATATTTCTATATGCCAAGGAATAACTTGATCTACCAGAAGCTGACAGAAGCAAGCAAAGGTCTTCCCATTAAGCTGATTGTTAGCACTCAAAATTGTAACACAAAGCATTCATGTAATTTAAAAGCACCCATTTTGTGCTATTTTGTTATGACAACCCCTTCTCCTCTACCTCCTCAGAGCTCATTTTCTATATTGAAGCTAAAATTATCTTTATAAAAATTAAATTAATTGCAGTAACCCCTTTCAGATGGTTTCTACGAACTTTCCATTTCATTTTGTAATAAAATTTAACTTCTTGGTAGAATCAAGCCAGCCCTCCATAATACATCTGTGATGGAGTGAGAGCAAATGATAGCCAAGCAGCTCTCATGGAAGAGACTCAAAGAGCAGCACAGATGGGTCCTAGAGACGGATATCATACACTCCCAGACTGCAAAAATCTCAGCATAAAGATAAGTACCCACAGGCTTGTTAAAATAAAAGTGCAGAAATACTTGCCAATGCATTCCCCAATGTCATCAGCCCTCAGCACAAGCCAGAGGACTACTGATCCCCAACTCTGCCAACTGATTTTTCTCCAGTCCTGGAGTTAGCTACAGTGAGTGACTGGCCAAGCTGCAGGAACAGAGCTCTATGTGATCATCCTGCTCATATAAGCAACCTGCACTTTGAGTAGGTTATTACTTCATTCATTCCTTGTAGACGACCTCGTTAGGTAACCGGTGTAGACTCCACTTCCTCACCTCCACTTAGTCACCTCCATCATTCCAAAAGAATGCACCCTGTGCCCTCTGACCTGATCCACTAGAGGTCTATTTCTTTAGGGCAATTAACCTAAATCATAAGCAAGACTCTCAGCCATACTAGAACCGAAATCATTCCCCTATTATTCATCTCACCCCTACCCTGACATTGTAAAAGACCTCAAAGTAGTAAAAACAAACATTCTACTAAACACTGTCCCCAATTGCTCAAAAGACCTCTCTGTTCCACACCGTCCTGAGTTTTCCTCAGGTAGGTTTTGACCTGTAGTTATTGTTTTGTTGGTAGTGTTGTGCTGCGTTTTATCATCCCTAGACCCTCTTCCTCTTTAAAACAAAGTATGACCTGCTCTTATAACTCATCCTGAATTCTATTTCTTTCACCTTCTTCTAGCACTTACTATTCCACTTCTTGATCTTCCACCTAACATTTAATCGAACACTCTCCCCAGATATGTAATACAAAGTGCTACCTATCCTCTATTGAACCACTTGACAGAGTTAATTAATCGACAAACAATCATAGCCTCCAACACTCCTAATAGCTACACCAAGATATCAAGAAAATAGCAGAAGACAGTGGTTTACAAACACAAGGGAAATAGACAAGTGAACACCAAAAATATATAAAAGGCCTGAAATTGAACAAAAAGACCTGAAATTACCAAAAAAAGAGTATAAAAGAATGCTGATTGAATTCATACAACAGATAAAGGGAGAATCTGAGAGGAAAAATGAAAAAAAGTAGGATAGTTAGAAACATTATTACATACCTCACAGGAAAAACTCTAAACAAAAACACAATATCCAAATACTACAAGAGTAGGATTATACCATACCATTAAAGAATAGAGAAGTAGAATTGAAAACATGGAAACCCAACTTACTGTGCTTGAAGATGAAATTATAGACTCCAACCTATAGACAAATAACAAAAAAATGGGGAAGAGACTGAGAAAAACTTGAGAACAAGTGGGAAATACACAATAGGAATGGCCTATGTCTTATGGAGATTCCAGAAAAGGAAGCAACAACAAAAAAAAAAATCCACAGAGAGAATAGTCTAACAACTCTTGCAAGAAAACTTTTCTCAATGATTCAAGAAAGTCAAAACTTCCCTCAATGCCTACAGGATGAAAGAAAGAAGGTTAAAATAATCCCAATTTATTCCCTGCGAACATTCATTGCAAACCACACTTCAAACAATTTGAAGTGTTAGGGGTTAAGTAGAAGTACAGTATAATGTAGCAAGCAAGTATAGCAGTATATAATCATAAATGTTAATTCGGCGATTGTTTTAAATTTAAAATGCCAGTCCATTAGGGCCAAGGCCTTCGTCAGTGTCCTCACCCTGGGCACCAGTTGGAGAGAGTAGGAGTTGATAGCTCCTGGATCCCAGCTCTCTGACTTGATCAACTGTGGGATCTGGATTTTAAACACTGTGGTAAGCAAAGGTTTTAAAGTCCCATGCTGTCCAGTTTCCTTGTTTACTTCTTCTCAGTCTGGTACATTTGGTGGTCATATGTTGAGTCTTCTTCAGGGAACGTGTAATCTCTTATAGCAGGTGTGCTTTGACTTGTGTGGGAAGGTTGTTTATGTACATTTGCTGGTCAGCGGGAACGCGCAATCTCTTGACTTGTATGGGAAGGTTGTTTATGTACATTTGGTGGTCATACATTGAATCACTTTCTGGCGAGAAAGCGTAATCTCTTATAGCAGAAGGTCAGTGTCTTGCAAGGCAGTTTTCACAAAATGGAGTGTCTTGTGCTCTCATCAGGTAGTCACCTAATCTTGTGTCAATGTGAGGAATAAGAGTGTAGGGAGGGAGTTTCCTCCCTACAGGGAGTCTCCTGTCCATCAGGAGAGAGCCAATGAAACTTCTGTGTGGGCATAGCCGTCTCCTGAGGATGATGGGAAATTTGATACTACCTATCTGGAGACAGGAGACACTCTCTCACTGAGGTCACACCCTTGGAGACACTTGACTGACATGGATGGCTCCCTGTGAGACATCCCTGAGGAGAAGTCACATGGACCTACCCTGATGCAGCAAGAAACCTGGACCTAGAGACTTCTGCCAGCACTAAGATGCTTGCAACACCACTGGACCCAAAGACTTTCTACCCACTGGCTTGTGGTCCTTCTGTATTTGGCATCACTGCATGTGTTTCATTAGTCTGAAGATAAATTTATAGATCGGTTTCAGACATATGGACTAATATTGGATTTATGACCATGGACTGGACAAGGCTGGGATGTTTTCTTAATGTACAATTATCTTTTGTATAAAACTCTCTCTTATATACACATCAATGTCACCATGAATTTGTTTCTCTAGTCTACCCAGACTAACACTAGAGGTCACTCAACTATGAAATCAATATGTAAAAAGCAATAACTCATGGATTGCACCTCACAGTTGGATTATACCCATATAGACTCCTCATATCAACAGTGCTTTATATTCTATGCCATTAGATAAATTATCAATTTAATCATCTTATACTCTAGGGTATGATTGACAATGTTTTTGTTTTTGTTACGACAGCTAAAATTAATCCAATTTGTCCATAACCCAGGAAAAAGCAGATGGATTCTGGGTTCCCATGTAATGCTAGTCTCAATTCAAGAACAGTTAGCTTTCATAACATGACCCTGCTTTATACTTGCCTTCATAAAATTAACACTGAATATAAATTTGTTACCATGAAGTGTGGTGAAGAAAGCAGATGGTGCTTGGCTGTCGAGTGGAATAGTGTCTGGGACCTTGAAGGCTTGTATTCAAACAAGCAGTCATCTAAGTGAGGCTTCAAGTAAGTGTACATGGAAGAAGTGCATCAGCCTGTCTGTTCCAAAGATGACAAAACAAAACCCAAATATGATGATGGGGAAAACATCAGAACTTACATTGTGAACATTCAAAGTGTAAAAGTCTATGGAAGACGGGCGCAAAATCCATCTGCCAAGTATCTAGTCAGATTAAACCTCTGGTAAATCTCCTCTAGCCAGAGATGAGAGGCTCTTCGAATTTTACTCACAGAAAGAAATTATTGAAAACTATATTATGATGGATTGAATCATAGTATGATATTATATTTGATCAGTTGACCGCTTTCTTGACTGAACCAGAATTTGTTCTAGGCTCAAATATCTCTTGCTTTTTCTAGGACAGAAATTTCTTTTTTGGCTTTTTAAATATTGTAGGCTGTTTTTTCTTTCTTACTCATTATTTTTAATCTTATTATTTTCTTCCTTATATTTTGTTTTTTTTTACTTTTCTATTGTTTCTGTTAGGTTTCCCAATCTATGAAGCACAGAAGAAGTGGATGTACAGAGATAAAAACTGATGCAAGGGTTTAGCAGGGAGGGGGGTGAGAAAGGTGAAGAGAATTTGGGAGCAAACAAAGAATGACTAGGGGGAAGGGACCACTAGAACTGACTGTGATAATGCATATGCAACTCTTTTTAGAAACGGTTGAACAATGGAAGTGGATTATATGTGCATATCTAGAAAAGTATTCTTTAAAAGGAGGGGGTGGGCTAGGAAGAAACCAAACTTGACCAAAGGTTACTATGGGTGAAGGAGGAAGATTTTTTTCCTTAGGTAGCACTGAATTTATGTTAAAGGTAGTGGAATAATTTGGAATAGGATATCAAAAATGGCTGTACAGCAGAAAGAATATGATCAATGACACTGAATTATAACATGCAGATGTTGTAAAATTGGAAAAGAAATGACATGCTTACCTCTCTCTCTCCTGCTCACCCCATTCTAGCAATATGATTTTGTATTTTTCAATGAACTTGCATAGCTGGAAAACACACACACACACACACACACACACACACACACACACACACACCCTCAGTGCACCCCAACAATTCTGACTCCTAGCACTTCTATGAAGAGAGTATATAGAATCTTGTGGGTCTTTATGGGAGCTGAAATGGCTGATGTATGAGAAGTGCTGAGCTTCTGTTTAGCAGCATTACAGACATATGATATCAGAGTTCCTCTAACATATGTAAGATGTGGTTAATTTCATAATATGACCTCCTATCACAGTCCTGTGATATATTGTACATTCTGGCCTCTATAAATATGGTGATAATTTCATTTTGAAGTATCTGTCATGCTGATGAGTCAGCTTTAAGTTAGGATTCATTTTGAGTCCCAGCCTGCGGAAGTTACATTGTCAACTTGTGAAGGAGTGTAATCTAGCTTGTCAATCAAGTTGCAGCGTGATGACATCATTTTGGAATAACCATGGAGATAGATAAGTCACTGGAAGCAGATCCACAGACACTTTCCTGTGAGACATTCCCATTGACAAACCACATGGAGCTACGTTGATAGAGCCATGAAGGTGGACAAGCCATATGGAGACTCACAACAGTGCTGAGATGTTCCTCCCACCCCTGAATTACCAAGATTTTCCACCCACTGACTGATGATCTTCCTGCATTCTTGTCATTGCATGTGTTGCATGAGTCTGAAGAATTTATTGATTGGTATGTGACATAAGGGCTAATATTGAACTTATGGACTTGATCTGGACGGGGTTGAGATGTTTTCCTAATATACAATCCCTCTGTAGTAAAACTCTCTTATACACATATATAAAAATCAATTAATTTGTTTCTCTAGTCTACCCCAACTAACACACAGCCTTACAAGAGGGTGTGATTCAAATAAACACCCTTTAATTCCTTGTAAGTATTGTCTGAAGAAGGCAAAAAAATAGTACCCACATTAATTCCATCTTTGTGACCTTCTGCATTTGAGGAAGACTAGTGCAGAGTCATTAGTGATGAAAGCCATCCAGGCCCAGGTCTCAGCTAGCCATCTTAATGTGAGTACCAGTGTGCTTTTTGAACTGGATAAGCCAACAAGTCCTGGTTTCATGGTCAGACAGCTCTATCACACTCTGGATCCTGCATCTGGCTTGCCTCTGCCTGATTTCCTGGTCTTACTGATATTAAATTGTGGCTAATCACGTGACATGATTTACCAGTTTCTGCAACATTGTGGATGAAGATTTTCCAGATAAATGTCTGACTTACCAACTTCTACAATGAGAGTCACTTCCTTGATGGTTTACCAGATATGAGAGATGTGGCAAATTGCAGAATTCTTGGATATGAAAGAAAATTATACTAAGGGAAAGATTGTGGTTTTCATCAGGGATAATAGAATACAATAGTATTCTGGAAAAAAATGTACATTTGTGATATCTTTAATCTCCACTCTACTGATTAACAGTTTTTTGGTGAATCTCTCTTTAATCTCCACTCTACTGATTAATAGTATTTTGGTGAATCTCACTAAAAGAAATCATTTTTGCAATACTAAAATTATTCTTGCCACAAGACTTTACAGGAATTTGTGCCTCTAAACCATTTCTCAGATTATTTTATTTTTATTTCCTATCATTTAGTCTCAGCTCAAATGCAACCCCTACTCCCAGCTTGAACTGGCCTCTGCCAGTACACTCTTTTCAATAATTTTCTCCAGCTCAGTCTATTTTGTTTCATTGAAACATTTTCCAGGCAAAATGATACTGTTTCTCTATTTGTGTACTTATTTTTAGAATATAAATCCCACACATGAGATTTGTATGATCATGTCTGTCACTTAAAATTCAGCAAAAATTCAGGTGCATTCAACCTCTCTGAAATTTCTAGAGGTCCAGTGGTGTGAGGCAAGTCAAGATATTCCTATTAAAGTGAATGATAGGTCACTGCATCTGGTCCCTCCCACAAACAAAAAGGAGAAACAACACCTCTTGGGCCTTTTAAATTTTGGAGGCAACTTCTTGCTCATTTGGGTCTGTTAGTCAGTCTGTTCCTCTGGCCTACATATCAAGGGACTCAGAAAAGATGCCTGTTTCTAGTGGGATCCAGAACCAGAGAAGGTTCTGCAGTAGGTCCATGCTACCTTGTAAGCCACTCTTTCACTTGGGACCCATGACTTAAATGACCCAGTGAAGCTTCAGGTGCCTGGAGCTGTAACAGTTTTGAGTCCTTGGCAGTAACCTGCTTTCAAATCACATAGCAGAGCCTTAAGTTTTTGGAGTAAACCTCTGCCGTCATTTGTAGAGCACTACCCCACTTTTGAAAAACAATATTTTTTCTGTTCCTAGTCCTTTCTTGGTGGAGATAAAATGCCTCGCTAGAGCCACCAAGTCACCATGTAGCCCGAGTAATCCATCATTAAATCAGTGTTGTCGTTCTACAAGAGTCCTAAAGTTGAACATCCATAGCAGCACGCTATCATTAAACAGAAGTGGTATGTATGAGACCAGGCTAAAGAAGACCTGAAGGTATAAGCAACTCATGGAGAAGTGACCCAAATACTGATGGTCTCCACTCCTGTCCCAGTATCTCTTTATCCTTGTCTGCATTTATGTCCTCATAGGAGTTTCTTATGATCAGTTAAGTGAGGAACTGAAAACTCATGCTTATTTTACTGATAGTTCTGCATGACATACAGGTGCCACTTGAAAGTGGGAAGTATCCCCTTTCTGGGACTCCCCCCTCCCCCCGAAGGACAGCAGTGAAGAGAAATTTTCCCAATGGGTAGAACATTAAGTGGTATTCCTGATTGTTCAGTTTAACTGGAGGGGGAAATGCCCAACTGGGCTAATGTATACTTATTCCTGGGTTGCAGTCAATGGCTCAGCTGAATGGTCAGAAATCTGGAAGGACCACAATTGGGAAAATGGTGACAATGAGATCGGTGAATATGTAGATATACCTCTCTGAAGAGCCCAAACAAGGGAAGATATTTATGTTTCATGATGCTCACCCAAAGATGAGCAAAGGGCAATTTTAACAATCAAGAGGATAGGATGAGACAGCCTGTGAAAACCAAGCATCCACTTCCACAGCCATGCTTGTGTTTGCCCAATAGGCAAATGATATGGAGATTAAGCATGAGCTCAGCAAGATGAATTTCTACTCCTCATGTGTGATCTGGCTACTGCTACTACTGAGCACCACTCCACCAGCAGCAGAGAAGAACACTGAGTTCCAGACACGGGGCCATTCCTTGAGGGCATTAAAAGCAACCCTGTGGCAGACTGATGACATAGCACCACTTTCTTCATGGAAAGGGCCTCATTTTATTCTTTCTGTAATAGACAATTACTTTGGGTATAGATTTGTTTTCCCAGCACAATACACTTCTGCCAAAAGTAACATTTGTGGACTTACAGACTGTCTACTCCACAAAGTATCCTTCACAGTGTTGCCACAGATCAAGGGACTCACTTCACAGCAAGTGAAGTGTGGCAGTTGGCCAAGCTTATAGAATCCAATATCTTTCATTATATTCCCCTCATCCTGAAGCAAATGACTTGACACAATATTGAAATAAACTTCTAAAAGACACAATTATGGTGTCAGGTTAGTGACAAAACCTTGCAAGTTTGGGAGAAAGTTTTTTAGGAGGCTGACTAGGCTCTAAACCAGTGGCTCTCAACCTTCCTAATGCTGCGACCCGTTAATACAGTTCCTCATGTTGTGGTGATCGCCCCAACCATAAAATTATTTTCATTGTGACCGCATAACTGTAATTTTGCTACTGTTTTGAATTGGGCAACCCCTCTGAAAAGGTCATTCAATCCCCAAAGGAGTCGCAACCCACAGGTTGAGAACTACTTCTCTAAGTCATTGTCCAATATATGGTACTATTTCTGTACTAGCCAGGATTCACTGAATCAAGAACCAAGGGGGTGGAAATGGGAGTGGGATTTTTACTCTTAGTGACCCAGTAAGCAAATATTTGCTTCCTTTCCCACTGCTCTTCCGGTCTCCAGGTCGTAACTCCAAAGGGAGGAGTACTTTCGCCTGGAGACACAGCACTGATTTCACTGAACTATACATTAAAAATGCCTTCTGGCCATTTTGGATTTCTCATGTATCTGTCTCAACAGGCAAGGAAGGGAATTACTATATTGATTGATGTAGTTGATCCTGATTACCAAGGAGGAATTGAATTAGTATTGCATAAATAAAATAAAGAAGAATGAATCAGGAATCCAGAAGATCCCTTAGGCTATCTCAATCCCTTAGGCTATCAGGTCCCATGATAAAAATCAAGGATAACTGTAGCAATCCAGCCCTGATATGGCTACTAATGGCCCAGACTTTTCATGAATTAAGTTTCAATTCATCCACCCCACTATGTGAAGAACCAAGACCAACTGAGGTCAAAAGAAATACAGAATGAATAATGGAAGAAAGTAATTCTAAATAACAGCTAAAAACAATCTCATAGCAGCTGCAGAAATGACGACTGTAATTGTTAAGAGTAATTCCTATTTGTAATACATACAACATACATTTTTGTTTTGTTCACTCACAATATAAGATGGAAATGAGTTTAATATTGTCTGGCCTGTATGCACATTATTTGTATCATGTTAGACACAATGAAAATTTTGTTAGTGTCTGGCGATTATGTATAGTTAAGACTTTTGTGCAGGTGTCACGTTGATAAGGACATTTGTTGATGGTTAGTGATTAGCTGAACTAGACATTCGGGATGAAAATAAGGGTGTAGTCCAAACTATCAATTATGTAACAACTTGATGACATGTTCCTAGGGCTTATGGCCTTATGCATAAGGGAGAGACTGAAGAAAGTGAGTTTTCTTTTTGCTGGCACTTTATCAGTTTCCTCTTTTGTCACCCAACTATCCCAAGAGCTGTCAGTGAACTACTGGCAGTGTATTCATTTGGCCAACCTCAGATTCCCACATGCACTATATTCATCACCCTGCTTCCTGTTGGTCAGCTTTCACCGCAACAGGAGTTAGGAGAAGCCTAGCTTGAATTGGACTAGTCATATTTTCTTCTACAACTGTGTTAGCCATTATAAATCTGTGTAGATATCTCTCTATATTCAAACTTACAAGTGTCAATGATTTTGCTTCTCTGGAAAACTCAACCTAAAACACATACCTTTAGTCAATGAGTCCATTCTGGCTCACAGTGTCCCTACATAGGATTCC